>JAJPUD010022154.1:0-14417 GCA_023553655.1 Myrmecobius fasciatus | reverse complement strand
ACACACACACACACACACACACACACACACACAGCTGCTGACTCTCCACTACAAATTTATGCTAAATAATTTCATTTAAGAGCTCAGATCAGCAAGGTAATTAACTCCTTAATTTAGTTACTGTTCCATTAACCACAATGACATTTTCAAGCCTTTTATCCATCCCCAAACTTCTCATATTGTCACCTTCTTCACCCTCTAAGAATCTTGCCTCATAATTCACTGAAAAATTTTAAGTCAAATTATTATGCTTCTTTTGCTTTTCTTCTTTACCTCAATTTTTTCAAATGTCCTCCTCCTCAACCTCTTCTTTATTCATTTGAGAAGAAGGTGTGGCCTTTGCTTGCATAAGTAAATTCTTTATATTTGCAAATGAGGCCACCTCATCCCATGTTCTCTTTCAAATTGTACCTCTCCATAGTTCAGTCTCTAGATGCTGTCTATAAACAGACCCATATTTATCTCATGCTTAAACACACTAACTTAATCTAATTATTTCAATTAATGACTGTCCTATAGTGCTTTTCTCTTCTTTGGAAAAATCCTTGAAAAAGCCATGTCCAATCAATATCTTTACTTCTTTTTCCTTTAAATCTCTTCTTATGTCTCTGCAGAGAATGGTGAATTTGTCCTCCCCTTTTTTTTTCTTTGTATCTATGCTGCCTAATCCTATGATTTAGTAGATGATTAATAAATGCTTGTTAAATGATTTATAAGTTAATATATAGTTTTAATTTCATACATACCTCTGGATGAACTATTAAGGAAAATTTCAAGATTTCATAAAATAACTTATTTTCTAATGGTTTAATCATATATTTTCAATTTCATAATATACAAAATTTCATTGCAAAATTTTGGATTTTTGAATTTCATTAGAAAAAAATAATATATATTTCTTCTATCCTCACCTATACAATAATTTTGCTGAAATTCAAAACCTCAGAAAGAGACCATCAGCGAACATATTCAAGATTTCTCTAGGTGAAGGAGACTCTGTGCGCCTCCAGTTTTAGAGCTATTTGGAAATAACTAGCCTATGACTTCACGGACAAATTGCTTCAGTTGAGCAATCTTCCAAAACTAGGCTTATGTTTTTGAAAAACAAAACAAAACAGAACATGTCTTAATTGAGCAAAATTCTGTATACATTTTGATACTTCACACACTTATCATTATCTCCCATTTGCTTTCTTGACCTTGACTCTAAAAAGTTATTTGCTGCTGCTTTAAAAGATCAGGAAGGGAGAAAGTACAAAGAAGGTTATGGTTATCTTATTCAGAATCTAATGTAGCTATTCTACTAGGCTACTGATGTGTCATAAAATAGTTTAATCTTTTTTTTTCTGTCAAAGTTCCACTTTTTCTAAAATATTTTAATAAATAAATATGATGTTTTCTCACCATTGAAACAACTCAAATAAATTGATGGTTTTAGATAACATTTTTTTGGGGAAGGGAGTAAAGTAAAGAGCATTTTGTTTAGGACCAGTGGAGGAAGAAGCAGAAATAAGATTGTGATTGGCTTATATAAGAAACTGCCTAGCTAGCTGAAAAGAAATAGATGATCTCTTACATCATCATAAAGCTATCATCCAGGAAAGATGTGACAGTGAAAGGGAATTTTAAGTATCTGGAATTATACAATGGAAAAGATCTCATTCTATAATGGACAAAATAGCTGAGAAAAACTTGTCTTATTAATTAAATTCATCCTCAAGAAAGTAAAGGAAATTAAAAGGCAATTTGCTACTCTGAATTGCATCCTGGTCAACAAGGAAAAACAAAATTTGACCAATTATATCCTGGTCAAAAAGAAAGAATTGTTTAACTAAATTTTTTTGAAAGTATCATCTTGGAGTTCATGATTTATAGGAGGGGGACATTAAATATATTGCTTAATATAAGCAAAACTTCAGAAGAGCAGATTTCAGTGGGTTCAGAAAAAAAGGCTTCATATGTTCCTATGACTTGAGATTTAAAGCTCTGAAGGATGAATTCTAATGACAAAAAATAACTAATTTCATTCGAAAAGAAACAGTTGTGTAAAAATATGGCTGTAAAAAGAACTTATGTCTAAAATATCTTTTATAAGAAAAAATAAAACATATAGAAGCTAATAGTATCTAGAGAAAGAATTGAAACAATCAATCAGTGTTAAAAAAAATCTCTGCATTAAATATCTAATAAAATTCTGACATTCAAGATATTTGAATATTGACACAATTACCAAAAAGTGGGTCCTCCCATAGTATATAAGTGACTAAAATGTATTTTAATAATTCCATAGTGTCATACAAATAACATTATAAAATGTGTTTTAGTTTATACTAGTAAAATGAATACAAATTGAAGTCAATTTAAGGTTTCATATCAACTAATAAATAAGTAAAATCATTTTAAAGTGGAGACAATCAACATTAAAGGGGCTTTAGAAAAACAGATGCATAAATACAGTCTTATTGGTTAATTGGTCCAAAGTTTCTGAAAAACAATTTGGAAATATTGGTGAAAATTATACATATAGTTGTTTCAGATATTCCACTACTAGTTCTATATTATAAAAAGCCATTGACAAAAGGAAAATGGAATATATAACAAATATTCAGTTTATTTTACTTAACAGAAAAAAAAATTAGTAAAAATTAATTTACATCAATTGGCAAATCTTTGAATGAGCTACAGTACATAAATATAAAATAAATTATTAAGGTAAAAGAAACAACAAATGTGAGGAAATAAAGGAAAAACTTGCAGAAGTGGTAAATTAAAAAAAAACTATTAAGTTATATATGGTGAATATGGTGACTAAAATTTGCTCAAAAACAAAAACTAAAAAAATGTAATTGAAGTCTGAGGAAATGTAAAGATGATCTCTTCCCTGAAGTATCAATAATGAAATTCACCTCTCATCTCTTAACTGTTAGTTGATAGTACATTTGTGGAATATGATACACATTGTCAGTCATGTCTGTTGACTTTATTAAAATGCTAGCTTTTGACATAAGAAAGATGGATTCAAGTTGTGAAGAGGTGGAGAGGCAATTAAGTAGAAATAATTGTTTTTACCATTATACTATTTTGTTTCCTTTAGGTAATGTGTAAAGGAACATCAATGAACAGTTGGAAAGGGATCTTAGGAACTGTCTGAGTTCTCTTCTTCCCTTCTCAATTTTAGATATGTTAAGTCAATTCTGTTATTTTTAACTGTCAAAAATGGATTTGGATTCACAGATGCTCAATTATTATAAAAAGAGCTAATGTTTTGCATTTCTAAATCATAGAATAATAAGTTCTCATGGTTAGAAAGTATCTTTAATCTATGTATACTTTCACCCCTCACCCTTGATGACATTTTTTTTTCAGGAATCCGATTCAAATTGTGGTAATTTTGTTAAATATATACATGCACATAGGCAAGTCAATCAATATCTCCCCCCTTGAAATCATTTAATGATATTATCAGGGGAAAAAACTGGATAAATTAGCTTAAGAACAGACTTGGGAGGAACATGATAGCCATATTCAAATATTTGAAGGATTATCACATAGAAAATTGGGTAAAAATTTCTTCTTGGCAACAAAAGGCAGAACTAGAATAGTAATGTTATCAATTGGTTTTAATCATATATTAATAGTCCTTAACAAGGAGGAACTTTTTTTAAAATTTTTCTCTAATTTCTCTGCTCTCATATTGTCTTGAAATAATTTCATCAATGCATGTTTTATTTTGCCAAGTAAATTATTTCTTCTAAAGTAAAGATCATTTAATATATTTTAATTTTATATCTAAAGATCTAATTTGGTGTTAGCCATTACACACACACACACACACATACACACACACAAACTCACACACACATACTTGTAAAAATGACACCAAGTGGGCATTAAAACATATACTGAGTCTTATTTTTGTAAAACACAATGAACACATCATAGGATAGCACAAAATGGCTTTGTGGGAAGATGCATGCAAAGGTTCAATTATATGGTATTATATTCATTTTAGGGGGAATCTTTTGAAAAAAAGAATCTTACCTTAAAACCAAATTCGCGGACTACTGAAAATGTCACTACATTGTTTCAACAATACACATACAATGACCCAATGACATAATTTTCAGCAAAATTTGAAAGAAATAGTTTTTATACAAAATATATAAAATCAATAATAAGAAACCATTAATTTTAAACATAAATTATATTTAGTAAATAATCAATACAATATGTATAATTATGCTCTATTTGCCACCTTGAAAAATTTCATATTTTTTCATCTATTTCAAATAGTATAATAACTAGATAAATTATTATTTTCTGAAAAGTGAGTAAAGGAAAATCCATTGTGATTACATATTAAGACCTTGCCTTGGAGACTTTAACTTTTTTCATTTCTGAAATTTACTGGGACCCTGCTGTTCTGTTCGGAGGCCTTTTCATCTGATTCATTATTTTAACATACTCACAGCCATATTTCATATCTCTTTCTTCTCTCCTGCTCTCTATATTATGGCTTTAGTAATATGCTTGCTTTCTACATAACTCTCTACTTACTTCCATTTTTGGAGTCATGATTAAATCAGTTGTCTATTTCTAAAGGACTAAGAATCAATCTAGGCCCATTTGGTCCCATGCATTATCCCTAAATCTGTCTTTATGACCCTGCATACTATTCATGCAACTTTCAGAAAATAGTGCATATCCCTGGACATTTCCTATGTATGTTGTTCATTCCTATTAAAATATAGCATTTCAAAGGAGTGGGCTAACAAAATTATAGTATACACCATAATATTGATCTTTTAAGCATGAAGATATTCTTGGGTGTTCACAATTAAATTATAAATTTACTTAATTTACTATTTTAAATAAAGCATTGTGATATTTGATTTAAAGTGGTTTGGAAATTAATGGCTATAAATGTGGGCAGTCACAATTAAGAAAATTGTCTTGAATTTCAATGCAGAATACACATTTAGGCTTGTCCTTTACAATAATAGTGGTGTTTATAAGCAACAGAGTTTGTCCAGATCATTGTGTTGTATTATATATATTTGTATTAAGTGTTCTGATTTCTTTGTGAATATGCTAGTTGTTTCACCCTGACTAGAAAAAGTCAGTTTACCCTATCTTTAAAAAATTTGGAAGGTTTTTGTTTATATTGTATTGTTTTGCTACATACTAAACTTATTTTTAGAGTGAACACATGGTGTCTAATAATTAGGTAATATAAAAGGTTGAGATTATGCTTTACTGTGTATGAAGATGGTGAAATATATGTACTTCACAGAATAGTGTTCTCCTTTTTATATATTAATTGCAGAAGAGACTTGTCCATTCAGTCTTATGATATACCCTCTATGAGAGATGCCATTGAAGCTGATAATTTACTGGTCACAAATATAGACAATGACAATAATATTTGCCTAATATGATAATAAGAGGTTTGATACTGATATTTTTTTAAAATATATTTTTTCTTTTTTTTGGTTGTCTTTTTTCTCCTTGTAAATAGTCTGGATAGACAATTTAAATAAAAATATTTAAATAATTTGACATAGTTTGCATTTTAAGAAAATATTATATCTCAAATCCTTTTATGAGATGTAGTCCTGAGAATTCCCAAAATAAATATTAAATGAGGGCAATAATTATTAAAATTAAAGTTATATTGTGGGGATAATTAACAATATTGTTGATGCTATTATCATAAAATAAAATTGCAATTTTATAAAACAAAATTTCAGAACAGATACACACATAATATATCTAATTTTTTACTTCTCTTCATTTAAAATTCATTTCAAGCATACACACAATAACCAAAAAAATCCATTTCTCATATTGTGGTTTTTTATCATGTCCAACTCTTCCTGACCCCATTTGCAGTTTTATTGGCAAAGATATTGGAGTAGTTTGTCATATCTTTCTGAAGATCATTTTGTAACTGAGGAAGAGAGGGAAACAGAGTTACTTGATTTGTCCAAGATCACACAACTAATGTAGAGAGCTGAGTTTTCCTGACTCACTATTCCATTTAACTGCTGAGGAATATGCATTTACAGCTTTCTAATTCCAGAAAACTTCTTAATTGTTCCATGAGATTGCTTTTTGTGTGCATTTTCATCTTTTTAAGATCATACTAGAAAGTTGTTGACTCAATAGAAGAAATTAATGTAAATAATCAATTTTACAAATAAATCTAAATATTTACCTTTTGTCTAATTGGGTTCTTGTGTGTACAAGGATATTTGAAGGTTAAAATTTTATTCCTTTTCTCTGTGTATATTATAGGCAGTTGAAAGTGAGTCAGTTTTGCTTAGTGGTTTTATCTAAAAATATTCAAATGTATTTTATTGCCAACGGGGAAGCTAAGTTGATAAATTGGAGAGAAAAAAAAAACTTGGAACTTGGTGAATTTTTTTTGGGAGTATTCAGAACTATTTTATTTCTTTTGCTTTTAAAAAAATCAAAATCAAACATAGTTTACCTTAATTACTTAGTTTATTACTATAGATTGTGTCAAATTTTCTTTAGAAAAAATAGTATGTTTTTCACTTTGCTGTAACTAATTTATAATCTACTTTAATAAGGATTAAAAATGGTGAAAACAATGAATTTTTAAAATAACTCTAAATAAAGTAATAAAATAAAATAACTCTAAAGAGGAAAGTTTAGATTAATGTTAGATTTTATGATGAAAAATATATTTTCCTTTTCTTAAAGTCTCGTTAGAATTAGATGGTGAAAGACAAATCAAATAATTAACATTTATATATTCTTATACACTTACAAATTTCTGACCTTTGCAAAGTTTGGAGCAAATATGAAAATGTTCAAATTTATTGTATTAGAGGATTCATTCACAATACATTCACAAATAACTACAAAACATGCAAAGTAATAGAATAGATACATGCATTAGAGAGGTATAATGAAATTGTTATATGGGATTTATGAATAATAGTTTCTCATGGGCAAATCAAAGAATTTTCATTCAAGAGTTATTTGAATTGAGGAACTAATATATAGATAAAGTTTCAAGGTAACAAGGGAATTATTTAGTTCATTTTGTACTTTTAAAGGTGAGAAAGCTTAGATCCGTGAAAGTTGTTACTTTTCTGAGAACATACAGATAGTATCAGAGGCAGTTGAGCCTAAGCCCTTTGAAATCAAAACCAGTGCTTTTTCTGCTGTACTAAATATGACATGAATAAATAGAAGCAGCAATGAACCTGTGGTGTGAAACAACAGAGTACATATATGGGAGGATCTGGCATTGAGCACAGAATAGAGTATAAAGCAGGAGTTATATAAGATAAAACAGGAATGGTATGTTGGTAGCATTGGTAACATTAATTTACCAAACTAAAAATGAAATTGATTCTTTGGAAAAGAAGAGCTATCTTTACTTAATAACACATGGGGGTCATTGAATGTTTTAGAGCATTTGAGTTATATGGCAAGTGCTTAGAACCATGCATTAAGAAAGTGCCTAGAAACAGTATGAATAATTACTTGGAGTCGGTTATAGAAAAGAAGAGTAGCTATTTTAATAATATAAGCCATGGAAGTAGATAAGCTGGTATTAAATACATGTAGCATAATGAGAAATCTGGAAGGGAGTTACCAGTCTATCTTAAAGTTTGTGAATGAAAAGATGAGGAAATTCAAGCATAATCTGTCATGAACCACAGATTTGGGGAATACATATTGCTTTTTTTTTAATTGTTAATTATTTTACTTTTTCTGTTTACACATGCATGTAAACTTTTAAAACATACATTTATGAATCA
Source organism: Myrmecobius fasciatus (assembly GCA_023553655.1). Classification (NCBI taxonomy): domain Eukaryota; kingdom Metazoa; phylum Chordata; class Mammalia; order Dasyuromorphia; family Myrmecobiidae; genus Myrmecobius; species Myrmecobius fasciatus. The sequence goes on along the minus strand of JAJPUD010022154.1, from coordinate 6,618 downwards.
TGTTGGAAGAAAAAAATCAGAACAAAAGGGAAAAAAAAACTAAGAGACAGAAAAAACATTAGAAAAGAGAAAGGAACATAACATGTATTAATTTACATTCAATCTCCATAGTTCTCTTTTAGGATGAAGATGGCATTTTCTATCCAAAGTTTGTTGGGATTGCCTTTGATCACTGAACCATAGAATAGAGAATATATTGTGTGTATATATATATATATATATATATATATATATATATATATATATAATAGAATCATACCTATTTTTGTAAAATATAAATTTTTGAAGCTAAATATGTCTGATATTCTCTCTTTGAGTCAAATCTGATGATATTAAACAATATTCATCCCTCTCCCTTCTTTCTCTCAATGTAATAGGTCAATTTTTGCTTCATCATGTGATATAATTTACCCCATTTTATACCCCAGTTCTTCCCCTTCCATTACAATCTTTTTTCTCTCCTAGTTTCTTTTTTATATCATCACAATAAAGTCAAATTATACCTATACCCTCTAAGTATATCCTTAACAAAGATAGTTCTCAAAAGTTAAACATATCTTCCCATATGAAGATACAACCATTTTAAACTGTAAAAAGTATAGTCTTTTCCTCCCCTTTTGATCTTTCTCTGCTTCTCTTGAGTTCTGTATTTGAATATAAAATTTTCTAGTTCTGGTCTTTTCATCAAAAATGTTGAAATTAATCTATATCATGGAATATCCATCTTTTACCTTGTAAGATAAGGTTTAGTTTTACTGGCTTGTTGATTCTTGACTGCAATACAATTCCCTTTGACTTTCAGAATATTATATTCTAGCTCTTTTGATTCTTTAATTTAAGCTGCTATGTCTTGGATAATCCTGATTATGGCTTCTCAATATTTGAATTCTTTTTGGCTGCTTGTTGTATTTACTCTTTGTTCTGATAATTCTGGGATTTAGCAATGCTATTTGTTGGAGTTTCCATTTTGGGGTCTCTTTCAGTAGATTGGTGGATTCTTTCAATGGCTATTTTACCATCTGGTTTTAGAACATCAGGGTAATTTTCCTTGTTGATTTCTTGAAACATGTGGTCTAGACTCTTTTTTTTTTTTGATCATGATTTTCATGTAGTCCAGTAATTCTTAGACAGTTTATCCTACATCTATTTTCCAGGTCAGATATTTTTTCTGATGGGATATTTTACATTTTCTTCTATTTTTTCTATTTTTTTGTTTTACTGACTCGATGTCTCATCGAGTCTTTCACTTCCATTTCTTAAATGCTAATTTTAGTGAATTATTTTCTTCAGATATCTTTTTTATTTATGTATGAATTTGGCCAATTCAATTTTTAAGTAGTTGTTTTGTTCATTGGATTTTTTTTCATTTCACCAATTCTGTTTTTCAAGAAGTTATTTTTTTTTCCATTTTGCCAAATCTATTTTTAGAAAGCAATTTTCTTCAGACAATTTTTGTCTTTTCTTTTCCAAAGTTCTAATTTTCTTTCCCCATTTTTTTCTAATTCTCTTTTAAGAACCTTTCTGAATTCTTCCAAGAGGGTCTCTTTAGTTGGAGACCACCTCATATCACCTTTTGAGACTTCATCCGGAGACATTTTGTCCTTACTATTGTCAGGATTTGAGGTCTGTTCTTTCCTGCCTCTAAAATAGTTATCTATGGTTGGAGCTCTTTTTCTTTTTTTGCTAATTTTTAAAAGTTGAGGTCTGTTCTTAGAATAAAGAGTAGATTTTTCCAAGTTTCTTCTACAAGTTATAGTAGCTTCATGATGCTCTGGAGCTGATGTTGCTGCCTTTCCCTAGCTCAGTGAGTGTGGCTAAGTCTGACTTGTATTGCTGGAGTCCAGGGACTCATTATTTGCTTTGGGTAGTTGAATTAGAGGTCTCTCAACTACTCTATTGATCCACTGGCTCATGAACCAAGATAGAGTAGCCAATGCTGCTGTATTTTGACTGAGCCTCCCACTACATTCTCTTGGGACATGGAGGTCTCTGTGCCCTAAGCTTCTCCAAGCTATACCTGTGCTAGGTTGCAACCTTGTCCACCCAAATGAGATATTTCTTTCCTGAAGTTGTTCCAAAATATCTTTTGCTAGAAATTTGTTACACCCCAAATATTTGTGAGTTCTATCAATCTAAAACTCATTCACAGCTTTGATCAGGTGTTTATTCTGAGGAAATGCAGGAAGGGTTCAGGGAAAGACCTATCTAATCTCTGCCATCTTGACTTCCCCATGGTCAATTTTTATTTGTGCCATTTACTGCTGAGAAAAAAGTATCTACCTTTGTGTCACTATTCAATTTTTTCCACAGATCTATACTATCTAATTTTTCAAGGATTCTATTAACTTCCCTATTTTCTTATTTATTTTGTGCTTAGATTTGTCTAATATTAAGGCTGAAATGTTGAGGTCCCTCACTAATATAGTTTTGTTGTCTACTTCTTCTAGTAACTGGCTTAATATCTTCTCTAAGAATTTGAATGCTCTACCATTGGTACATATATATTTAGTATCTTTAGTACTTCATTGCTTATAGTACCCTTTAACAAAATGTCGTTTCCTTCCTTATTTCTTTTAAGTAGATCTATTTTGATTTTTGCTTTGTCTTAGATCAGAATTGCAATGCTTGCTTTTTTTTTTGCTTTAGTTGAAGCATAATTAATTATGCACCAGGCTTTTACTCTTACTCTATATGTTTCAAATGTATTTCTTATAAACAATATAGGATTCTCTTTTTTAATCCAGTCTGCTACTTGCCTTTGTTTTATGGGAGAGTTCATCACATTCACATTCCCAGTTATGATGACAATTTCTGTATTTACTTCCAGCCTATTTTCTTACCTGTACATACCTTTGTTCTTTTTCTCCACTCTATCCCTCCTTATTAGTGTTTTGTTTCTAACCCATTCTGCCCTCTATCTGCCTTATCTTATTACATCTCTCCCCTTTTCTCAGCCCTTTCTTCCACTGTTTCTGCCCTCCTTTCTATCAAGCTCCTCCATTATGTTCTCCTTTTCTCCTCCTACTTTTTTATAGGGTAAGATAAATTTCTATATCCAAATGAGTGATTAAGTTATTCCCTCTTTGAGATAGAAATGATAAAATTAATCTTCAGACAATAATCATCTACCTTCTTTCTTTCCCCTTATTGTAATAGGTCTTTTGTGACTCTTCATGTGATCTAATTTGTCAGTTTATATCTCCCCTTTCTTCTTTTCCCAATAAGTCATTTTTCTACCCTTAATTTCTTTTTCTTTGATATCATCACATCAGAATCAATTCATAACCACATCTACTATCTATGTATATCCCTGCTAACTGTCCTAGAAACAGATACACTTCTCAAGAGTTACAGATATTATTTTCCCATCTAAGGATGAAAACAATTTGATCTTTAAATTACACACACACACACACACACACACACACACACATACAAACACATACGGATAGATATTGATACAGATAGCTACATATTTCCCCCATTTCCTTTTCTATGCTTCTCTTGAGCTCTATGCTTGTAGACCAAATTTTCTATTTAGTTCAAGTCTTTTTGATAGAAATGAATGAAAGTCTCTTACTTCATTGAATATATATCTTCTCCCATGAAAGATGATGCTCAGTCTCAATGGACAGTTAATATTTTGCTGTAACACTAGGTATTTTGCCTTTCAGAGTATGGCATTCTAGCCCCTCCAATTCTTTATTGTAGATCCTGTATAATCCTAACTTTTGTTCCATGATAAATGCATTGATTTTGACTAGCAGCTTATAGTATTTATAATTTGAGATTATAGTTCTGGAGCTTTGCAGTAGTGTTCCTTAGGGTTTTCCTTATGGGATCTCTTTCCAGGAGTAATTAACTGATTCTTTCAAAGACTATTTTTTCTCTGCTTCTAGTATATCAGTATAGTTTTCCTTGATAGTCTTTTTTTAAATACTATTGAGGCTTTAACTGTCTCTTATGGATCTATTTTCCAGATCATCTGTTTTTCCAATAAGGTATTTCACATTTTCTTACACTGTTTTTGTTCTTTTAAATTTATTTGACTGATTTTTTCATGTTTCATAGTACTATTAGTTTCCATTGATTTTTTTATAGTTTTTAGTGTGATTTTTTAAATTTATCTTTTGTATTTATTTTTCCATTTGACTAATTCTCATTTTCAAAATGTTCTTTTCTTCAGTGGATTTTGTTTTACATTTGTCCTATTGTGTGTTTTTTTTTAACAAATTGATTTCTTTAGTAATTTTTTTTTGCATTTGCCCTATTTTTAAATGAATTGCCTTCCCTTTCCAAGAAGTTGATTCTTTTGGATACCTCTAATTTCTTTTCTCATTTTTCTTATACCGCTCCTATTTTCCTTTTAAAAAGTGCTTCTATGAGCACTTCCACGAAACCTCTTTGGGCTTGAGACAAATTCATATAACTCTTTGAGATTTCCTCTGTGGAGGTTTTGTCCTCATCTGAGTTGGTGTTTTGTCTTGCCTGTGACTATAGTAGCATCCTAGGGTTAAGGTTCTTTTCTATTTCTTGCTAATTTTCTTTCATTTCTCTTTTTTTGTATTTCCTTTTTTTGTGACTTTTATGGTTGACCTCTGCTCAAGGGATAAAAGGGATAATGTCTCATGCTTTCCATGCAGCTTGGCTTTGAGACAGGGGCTCCTTGTTTTGGGTGTTTTGCTCATTGCAGGGGATAGCTTTACCCATTCTTTCCAGGGAGCCTGGTTTACCAGAATTTGCCTTCTAAGTTTGAACTGGAGGCTGTTTCATAGTTCTGCTCTGCTACTGAACCAGGAACAAAGGTCTCAGTTGCTGATCTGCTATGTTTAAGACCTGCTCACTGGCTTTCCCAGACTCTGAGCTGTGCTAAACATCCCTTTTACCCCAGTGAAGTCCTTCTAATGTATGTTGAGTTGGTTTCATTCCATCAAATTCTATTCAGAGACTTTGTTTCATGTAGTTTTCAAGAGAAACTGGGATAGCTCTAGAGACTTCCTGACTTCACTCCACCATTTTAGCTTTGCCTCCCTGGAACACCACAATGCATGTTTCAAAAGAGACAGAACAAAATCCTTAAGAATAAACTGTTTTAAAGTAAGCCTGTGACAAGATGCAGTTGTTCAAGAATGAGACACAAAGCTCTCAGTTCCAATGAATAGAAAAAAATGAGATTTGAATTGAGATATGTGGATATAAAAGTAAATCACAAATTAAGTTAAATTTTCAATAAAATTTTATTGAAAAAGGACACATAACAGCTAAGCATTTTCTTATTTTTTTTATTCTTAGTTATATAGGGAGGGAAAGGGGATAACAAAAATTATAGGGCCTATGCTTGGGAAAGATGGAATGATGATAACTAACAAAAGAGAGGAAGCAATTATTCATTTGTTTTCTAGTATCTGAGTTATCTACAAAGGAGGGCAACATTTTTTTTTCTTTTACTAGAAAAATGTTAATTAAATCACCAACAGGAAGTTTATGTCCAAGACAATTATGAATATAGTAAGAAATTATCTACTTGATCTTTGTAAATTAAAGTTATTTGTCTCAAAGGAACTACATGTTCAGGACCTGAAAAGGGAGATATAATTACTCATTCACATTTAGTGATATTTGATCCATCATTTAAAAATTAAAGTTTGACAAAATTGAAGAAAATGGGGGGAAAAAGGAGAAAGAAAATAGTTTGCAAAATGTGGATCAGAGTTCTTTACTTCTTGTGGGGAAAAATAATAAAATGGATAATTAAACAGATGATTGTCAAATAACTGGAGAGATAGATGGTTAGTAAAAAGCACTGATATGGCTTCATAAATCATAATGTATAGCAGACTAAATTCTTTCTTTTTTGACAAGACTACTAAGATGGCAAATAAATGGAAAACTATAGCTATATCTTTAGTTTTAGCAAATTTTAAAAGGGAATATCATACTAGTCTTTTGGAGAGAATGAAGAGCTTTGGATTAGATGACAAACCAATCATGTTGTTTCTGATTATCCGGGAAAACAATTGAAGAACTCAGTGGCCTAAAAGCTTCATTTCCACCATGTGATTCAACCAAAAAATGTTAATAAAATACTATACCCCATTGAGGGTGTAGGATTCTCAGAATAAGGAGGTCATGATCCAACTTTACTTCCTTTATTATAGTCGGATCTTATCTGTCATGCTGAGTTCAATTCTTTCTATCATGGAATAAAAGACTTAGTGATAAACTGGAGAATATCCAAAAGATAGTGATTACCAGGATAGTGGAGATCTTTAGTCCTTGCATATTAATATTTGATGAAAGAATTCGAGAAAACTTAGGAAAACTGACATGATAATCAGTTTTTGACATTTGGAACACTACTATGTGAAGAAGATATTAGACTTGTTCCAGTTGGCCCAAGAAAGCAGGACAGAGAGCAATGAGTAAAAATTGGGAAGAAACAAATTTAGCCTTGATATTAAAGCAAAAATTCTCCATGACAAAAAAATAATCCTCTTGACAATTTGAACTCTGCTACAGTATAATTAAATGCCTAAATGGTAAAGGTTTCCCCTTTTTTGGATGTCTCCAAGGAGAGGACAGAGGACTAAATAAATAAATATTTCATACTGAGGATAC
>JAJPUD010022153.1:0-21891 GCA_023553655.1 Myrmecobius fasciatus | reverse complement strand
AACACATCTAAAACATAGAGATACATACAGAGTGAAGGTAAAGGGCTGGAGCAGAATCTTCTATGCTTCAGGTGAACAAAGAAAGGCAGGGGTAGCAATCCTTATCTCGGATCAAGTAAAAACAAAAATAGATCTAATTAAAAGAGATAAGGAAGGAAACTACATTTTACTAAAGGGTTCCATAGACAATGAATCAGTATCAATACTTAACATATATGCACCAAGTGGTATAGCATCCAAATTCCTAGAGGAGAAGTTAAGAGAGATGCAAGGAGAAATAGACAGTAATACTATACTAGTGGGAGATCTCAACCTTGCTCTCTCAGAATTAGATAAATCAAATTCCAAAATAAATAAGAAAGAAGTTAAGGAGGTTAACAAAAGGCTAGAAAAGTTAGGTATGATAGATCTCTGGAGGAAATTGAATGGTGATAGAAGGGAGTATACTTTTTTCTCAGGGGTTCATGGAACTTATACAAAAATTGATCATGTGTTAGGGCATAAAAACCTCAAAATCAAATGCAGAAAAGCAGAAATAGTAAATGCATCCTTCTCAGGTCATGATGCAATAAAAATCACATGTAATATAAGGCCAGGAGAAAATAGGCCACAAGTTATTTGGAAATTAAATAATCTAATCCTGAAGAACGAATGGGTGAAAGAGCAAATTATAGACACAATCGAAAATGTCATCCAGGAGAATGACAACAATGAGACAACATACCAAAATTTGTGGGACTCGGCTAAAGCGGTTATAAGGGGTAATTTTATATCTCTAGATGCTTACTTGCATAAAACAGAGAAGGAGAAGATTAATGAACTGGGCTTACAATTAAAAAAGCTAGAAAAAGACCAAATTAAAAACCCTCAATTAAATACCAAATTGGAAATTCTGAAAATTAAAGGGGAGATCAATAAAATTGAAAATAAGAAAACTATTGAATTAATAAATAAAAGTAAGAGTTGGTTTTATGAAAAAAACAACAAAATAGATAAGCCTTTAGTTAATTTGATTAGAAAAAGAAAAGAGGAAAATCAAATTATTAGTCTCAAAAATGTTAAGGGAGAACTTTCCTCCAATGAAGAGGAAATTAGAGTAATAATTAGGAGTTTCTTTGCCCAACTTTATGCCAATAAATTTGAGAATGTAAATGAAATGGAGGAGTATCTACAAAAATATAGATTGCCCAGATTAACAGAAGAGGAAATAAATTATTTAAATACCCCTATTTCAGAAAAAGAAATAGAACAAGCTATTAATCAACTCCCTAAGAAAAAATCTCCAGGGCCAGATGGATTTACATGTGAATTTTACCAAACATTCAAGGAACAATTAATCCCAATAATATATAAACTATTCGAAAAAATAGGGAAAGAAGGTGTACTACCAAATTCCTTCTATGACACAGATATGGTGGTGATAGCTAAACCAGGTAGGGAGAAAACTGAGAAAGAAAACTATAGACCCATTTCCCTAATGAGTATTGATGCAAAAATTTTAAATAAGATTTTAGCAACAAGATTACAGAAAGTCATCCCCAGGATAATACATCATGACCAAGTAGGATTTATACCAGGAATGCAGGGCTGGTTCAATATTAGGAAAACTATTAGCATAATCAATTATATTAATAACCAAATTAACAAAAATCATATGATTATCTCCATAGATGCAGAAAAAGCCTTTGATAAAATCCAACACCCATTCCTATTAAAAACACTGGAGAGTATAGGAATAAATGGGCTTTTCCTTAAAATGATTAGTAGTATCTACTTAAAACCTTCAGCAAGCATCATATGTAATGGAGTCAAACTAGAACCATTCCCAATAAGATCAGGAGTGAAACAAGGCTGCCCACTGTCACCATTACTATTTAATATTGTATTAGAAATGTTAGCTTTAGCAATAAGAGAAGAAAAAGAGATAAAAGGAATCAGAGTAGGTAGTGAAGAAACCAAATTATCACTCTTTGCAGATGACATGATGGTATACTTAGAGAACCCTAGAGACTCAACTAAAAAACTACTAGAAACAATTCACACCTTTAGCAAAGTGGCAGGATACAAAATAAATCCACATAAATCATCAGCATTATTATATATTACCAATAAAGTCCAGCAGCAAGAGATACAAAAAGAAATTCCATTCAAAATAACTGTTGATGGTATAAAATATTTGGGAATTTATCTGCCAAGGGATAGTCAGGAACTATATGAACTAAATTACAAAACACTTTCCACACAAATCAAATCAGACCTAGTCAATTGGAAAAACTTAAAATGCTCATGGGTAGGACGAGCGAATATAATAAAAATGACAATACTACCCAAACTAATTTACTTATTTAGTGCCATACCAATCAAAATCCCAAGAAATTATCTTACAGATCTAGAAAAAATAGTAGCAAAGTTCATTTGGAAAAACAAAAGGTCAAGAATTTCAAGGGGATTAATGAAAAAAAAAGGCTGACAATGGTGGACTTGCTGTACCAGTTCTAAAACTATATTATAAAGCAGCGGTCATCAAAACTATTTGGTACTGGCTAAGAAATAGAGTAGTCGATCAGTGGAATAGGATAGAATCACAAGACAAACTAGGCAATAACTATAGCAGTTTGGTTTTTGATAAACCCAAAGACCCCAGCTTTTGGGATAAGTATTCACTATTTGACAAAAACTGCTGGGAAAACTGGAAACTAGTGTGGAAGAAATTAGGGCTTGACCCACATCTAACACCACATACCAAGATAAGATCTAAATGGATTCATGATCTGGATATAAAGAGTGATTTTGTAAACAAGTTAGAGGAACATAATATAGTTTACCTCTCAGACCTGTGGAGATGGAATAAATTTATGTCCAAAGAAGAACTGGAACTTTTAATTGAAAACCAGATAGATAACTTTGACTATATTAAGTTAAAAAGTTTTTGTACAAACAAAATCAATGCAGACAAGATTAGGAGGGAAGCAATAAATTGGGAAATCATCTTTACATTTAAGGGTTCTGATAAAGGTCTCATCTCTAAAATATATAGAGAATTGTCTCATATTTATAAAAATTCAAGCCATTCTCCAATCAATAAATGGTCAAAGGATATGAACAGACAATTTTCAGAGGATGAAATTAAAACTATTTATAGTCATATGAAAAGGTGCTCCAAATCACTATTGATCAGAGAAATGCAAATCAAGACAACCCTGAGATACCACTTCACACCTGTCAGATTGGCTAAAATGACATGAAAAGTTAATGATGAATGTTGGAGGGGTTGTGGGAGGGCTGGGACACTGATGCATTGTTGGTGGAGCTGTGAACGGATACAGCCATTCTGGAGAACAATTTGGAGCTATGCTCAAAAAGTTAACAAACTGTGCATACCCTTTGACCCAGCAGCATTTCTATTGGGCTTATATCCCAAAGAAATCATAAAGGAATGAAAAGGCCCCACATGTGCAAGAATGTTTGTGGCAGCCCTTTTTGTAGTGGCTAGAAACTGGATATTGAATAGATGCCCTTCAGTTGGAGAATGGCTGAATAAATTATGGTATATGAATATTATGGAATATTATTGTTCTGTAAGAAATGACCAGCAAGATGATTTCAGAGAGGCCTGGAGAGACTTACATGAATTGATGCTGAGTGAAATGAGAAGAACCAGGAGATCATTATACACAGCAACAACAGTACTATATGACGATCAATTCTGATGGACATGGCTCTCTTCAACAATGAAATGTTTCAAACCACCTCCAATTGTTCACTGAAGAAAGCCATATACACCCAGAGAGAGGGATGCGAAATGTGGACCACAACATAACATTCTCATACTCCTTGATTGATGTTTGCTTACATTGTGTTTCCTTTATCTGATATATTGTTTGTGTAGATAAGATTTTTCTTGCACAACAATGATAAGTTTGGAAATATGTATACATATATTCAATTTGCCAATATTTTAACATAATTAACATGTAGTGGATATCCTGCCATCTAGGGGAGGGGTGGGGAGTTGGGGGGAAAAATTTGTAACGGAAAGCTATGTAAGGGTTATTGTTGAAGAATTACCCACACATATGTTATGCAAATAAAATAAATTAAAAAAAAATATGAAACAACCAAAAAAAAAGAGCAAAGGAATTTATTTATTTTCATTATACTAGCTGACGCTGGACTACACGTATGTGTGTATGTATATGTATATACATTTATTTATATATATATATATATAATTTATACATGTGTATGTATATAGATATACACTTCCACATGTGTACATATGTGTATGCATACACACACACACACATATATATATATATATGTATGTATTATCATTAGTCAATGAATCCAGCAGGATGGAAAGTATTAGTGATAGCTGTGTGCATGATTAACTAAACGTATTCACATGAGATGTCTGGAAATATTTTAAAGATATAAGTAGAAATGGTTAGTTTGGCCAAATAGAAATTGGAATGGTTGCATCTCCACAATGGGATAAAGGAGAAATAGAATGCAAACATTAAGAAATTAAGGATAGAGGAGGAAAAGTTGAGGAAATTCATATAAGATTCTTAAAATAATTAAGTAAGGAACGTCAAATACTGATAGCGAGAGAGGAAAGGAATGAAATTGGGAATTTGAGAGCTAAAACAAAACTTTAGAATCGCTGATGTAAATAATATGGGGAAGAACAAGAAATTAATACAAATTTCATGAAATGATAATGAAAAATTAGTTGAATTCAGATTATAAACTTTTAAATTATACTGTAACTGATGAGCATGATTTTGCAAACATTCAAAAGAACAGAAAAAAATGCTAGGAGTTAAGTTCGAAGATAAAAGAATTCAACTTAGAATGAAAGGATTTTGGGGATGATTTTGTCTATGTCCATTTATTATTTTAGAGATGAAGAAACTGAAGCCCAAAGAGATTAGGTGTTTCCACATTTATTCCAGAAAAGTCCAAATGTTTCGCCAGTATTACATGGTACTATTTGATTTAGAACAGATTTTGTAACTTGAGCACTGCACAATGTTTTTTTCTGCTACAGACAATCAGCAGAGTAGTAGCCAAATTAAAGAAATGAAGAAAGAAGGCATTGATAGAGGGAAAATAATTTTTAGTTGTTAATCATGCCAGCAGAGACCAAAAAAAGGATTGACAGAATGAAAAAAATGTGGATGATTTAAGAGACTAAATGCTATAATTGTGGCCAAAATTAAGTAGAAAAGAAATCAGGGATTCAGAGAAATCGACAAACTGGTGATGATGCACAGAGAGAGAAATGTTAAGAATTCTGAATTTGGGAAATTGAAAAAAATAGTGATGTGATTCAAAACTTGACAATCCTGGTGAAAAGTTATGGGAAAAGGTATAGATCATAAAAGGGAAAGAATTCAAGAAATTCTTTCTTGAAAGAAGGGGGTTAGAAGGATCATCCCTTTCATCATTGATATCTCCAAGATTGATAGCAAGAGAAGGAAGATTAGGCCAGTGCCAAAGTTTTGGAGCTATAGAAGTGATCAGGAAATTATTAGGAGGAAGTGACAGATTAAGAACATAATTATAGAGGGGAAAGACTGATGTCAGGAAGATTAGTTGGATAGCTGATAATATAACCAAGGCAAGAGATGATTAAGAGCTAATCTGATTTCCATGGCTTATAATAACAAAACAATTGCTATGAATCTTTATAAAGATGAAATTACATATATATGTATATATAGTATTGTTTGTATATATGTATATGTATGTAATAATATTATTTTGTAATGTTATATATTGTTATAATATTATATGTATGTGTATATATACACATATATATAATAATTTTTGGACAAAAACTAGAATTTCATTGGAATAAGAAACTCCCAGTGTAGAAAATTTCTAGCTCAATGGACACTAGAAATTTTTTTGTACAATCTTTATAATTTATAATCTTAGAAAGGTTCTGTATATATAAAGAAATTTAATGATTTGCACAGTATCATACAGTATGCATTAGTGACACAATTCAAATGCAGTTTTTCCTGACACAAAGGCTATATCTGGGTCTACTGTGTCTTCTTATCTTCCTCATGAAATTAAAAGTATTTGAATTCAAAAAAGATTGGAAGTATAGATGAAGATAACTTATAAAGATTTTATGGAATAGTTGAATCCTGAAGGTCTCTCTCTCTCTGCTTAGGCATCCTTGCCAACTACACTTGCAAGACTGCAGTCCTATTCCATACTTTTTTTTTCTAGATCAGACATGTGTTAGCATCAGCTGTTACCAATGTGTACTCTAACATCTGTGCTTGATCCTTTGGATGGATTCCAAACCTCAGAAATGTTCTTCTTCCCAGAGGGAAATTTATCTACAGGTGTACAAGGAATTGCTTCCATGGAGTGATTCCCTCATCTTCATTCACATGACATATAAAATTAAAATATTCTTTAAATATGACAAAATTGGGATTGTGGACAATTATCTAAATCTCATTTATGAATGTTTATCAAATATTCATTTTGACATACAACTTAGCCTATTAGTATCCTGTGATTGCCAAACTAGCTTTGTCCTTAAAGAAAAAAAAATATTTCAACCAGACAACTCCTAATTACAAGCATTTTCTAATTTGTTCATCTGTTTCACAGCTGGTGTATCTCCCAAGAGGATCTCTAAGAGGGAGACAACAATAGACAAGGCCCTTACTTTATACAGGAAAATAATAATCGATCTCACTGTCAGATAAACACAAGTTCACAACATTACCTCAAAGAATGAAAACAATCAGCATACAGGACAAATTTCATTTGGCTGTGAGTTGCCTCATAACAATGTCAATGAAAATTAATCACAATTACAAATATTTCACTTATTAGTGTCTTTATCTTAAGCTTGAAACACAGAAATATTTGACCCATTGTTACTTAAGGAAATCAGATTACACTTGGCACATACTAAGATGAATTAGTAAAAGCAAAGGCTTATGTACAATTGCCACTTCAAGGCACATCTGCCCACTTTGTGGGCAAGTTAGCTCTTGTGTGTTTTAACAGATAACAGTTTTGTATCATGGATACAAAAGTCTCAAGTGCAGCACTGATTGTTAAAGTTAAACTCATGCCTGTGGCACTTTGGGAAATATAGATAGACCCCAGCTTAGGGTGAAGAAAGCCTTTTTGAATTGGTTTTGCTTTCAATATAATAGTATTTTATGATATTATATTATTTCAAATCCAAAATAACACATAAACGTGATCAGTTGTATGGTTAAATGTAGAATCGACCATAGTTAATTTTTAAGAAAAGACAATTATTATTTAGCTTGAAAAATAAATCAATATATTTATATTCAAAGAGGGTTTTCTTGAAAGGTCATACAACAATGACTATGACAGTTGTATGGCACTTTATCTTTTTCATATCCTTTCACATAAATTATCTAATTTCACTTTCATAACTACCAGGAAGGTAAAAATATCCTCTTTTAACAGACAAAGAAATTGAGGGCCAGAGAGGTTAATGCTGTGTCATAACTAAACAAGGAATCAACTTAGACAATTAAAAAGAAATTTAGTTGCTAGTCCTTGCTGTAACATTTGTTATCTTTTAGATTTTAGTGTTATTGTTCCCTGGACCTCTTTGCACCATTTACCAAATGGGAATAATATTCCACATTGGACTTATAAATATCAAATGAATGGCTGTCAATAAAAGTACAAGAAGAATGTAAAGCTTGCTTATCTGAGAACTAGAACAAAAACATGGATCTCTTGAATCTTAGTTTAAATGATTTACTTTATAGAAAGTTTCTTCATTTAATGAAATTGTGAAATTGCCCAAAGAACCCAAATTCAAGACACAGCCTAAGAGTGTTTTCTTCTGTAAGGAATTACATTTAATGTTAAAGAAGATGTTTCATAACCAATAGAAAGCTAACTTAAGATGTAAAACTTGAATTCAAATCCAATATCTAACAAATTGTAATTTAATGTTCCTAATAAAATCATTTGATAAACCAGACAATTAGTGGACTTTTGAGCTGCATAATTGCGGATTTTGTATTGGTGGTTTTCTCATTCCTAGTTTCCCATACAAAAAAAAAAAAAATACAATAATGCAAGTTTAACTCACTTTTAGAATAAATAATGTATTCTACACACATATATATGTAAACATGTATATATACACATATATTTATGTGACTGTATAACATACATGCATTTTTTATACTGCTCATATATCTATATGCAAATTATCTAATAAGAGTGCTGGAATATAGTAGGCACTTACTAAATGTTGATTGATGGATGTGTCATTCATATATATTGAATCTATATAGTAATCTATATGAACCAGTCAAATTGCTATGGTATGTATCTAGTTATTACCTGATAATTTTGCCTTTGTTTATAATCAAACATATAGGCAAAGACAATTTTAGGTGAAATTGACCAGACAATTGTTAAAGTTCCTTTATGTATTATACTGTATATAGTTGTTATACAAATCAGCAAAACTACAAAAATGATTAATTTTACTGACCATAGGCTATTTTAAAAGCACTATATCCTGAAAACAGAATGTTAGGGAATTGGCATTTTTTACTACTATTTTGAAAAATCACTGTGTCCATCCCCTCCTCCCCCCCCCACCGTGATATGACATTCTGTTTCACCTACACAAATACTTTCATAGTCATAAGAAGTTTCAGGGAAGAGGGAAAACTCTGAGTTTAGAAAGAAAAGACCTCAATTTGAATCTTGGTCTTATGATTTATTACTTGAATGATAAGAACAAGTCCATGAAGTGTAAGCTTCAGGTTGTTTTTCTAGAAAATGGAGCCATTGTATTATATGCTTATTAAAATCTCTTGGTCTAAATACTAAGATAAAATAAAATAGAAGACATCACCAAGATATGCCCCTGATAGTCATTTACTTTAAGGAATTAAATGATAAAAAATAAAGTTCTTAATAAAAAGTACTCATATTATCAGTTTTTTTTTTTTTTGGAAGCAAAGAAATTAAACCCAAGTGAGTACTCATCAACTATTTAATTGCTAAAAGAAATGATGCATGAATATAATGAAACATTTTTTCTATTTTAAGGACTGATTTATACACACACACATACATATTTATGAAGTATTCAGAGCTATATGGGACAACTTGTATGAACTGATGCAAACAAAATAAGCAGAACCTGAGGATGAATGTGTACAGTGACTACAATGACTATAGCAATTTAAACAACAACAACAACAAAAAAGCCAAAATGAAGGAATAGGGGGAATGATGACCAGGATGCTCTCAGAAGGGAAAAAAAAAACCTGGAAATCCTTCTATGAACTCAAGCAAAGTGAAATGTACTGTGTATTACACAGTAATAGCAATGTTCTGGGATTAACAGCTGTGAATGACTTTGATTTTCCCAGTAATACAATCATCCATTATGAAAAATCCTATTCATACTCAGAGAAGGAACTGATTATATCTGAATACAGACTGAAGCATTCTCTCTCTCTCTCTCTCTCAATTTAATTTTTCTTTAGGGTTTTTATTTTCATTAGGGTAAGAGATCTATATATTTTTTTGGCCACAACTTGACTTCTATGGAACTGTTTTACATCACTTCACAAGTGGTAACCTTAATTTCTTAATTCTTATTTGTGGTTTCTAAATTAAGAGTGAGGATAAAGGAGAGAAGCTAGAACTAAAACATTTTAGAAACAAAGGTATTTTTTTCTGTTTTGAATATAACTGGGGAAAATATTAAATAAATAAATGGGAAAAATGAAGGTATAGGCTGAATACTGAATTATTTGAGTATTTTGAATGAGTCTCATCTGTTTTAGCTTCTGCTATTCCTATTACTGAGACAAAAAAAAAAAAAACTTGGAACTATTAAACCCTAAATAAAATAACCTAGATGCAAGGAAGTATAGCCATCCTTTACCATGTCCTAGAAATCTCTTCATTCTGAAAACTCACTCTAACCCTAAAATGCACATATTTCAAGTTCTCTCCATCCCATTGTCCTTTCCCACCAATGGATAACTTCTCCCAGAACCTCCATTTAAGTAGGTTGGTCAAGCCAACTAAATCTTTTTCCTCTTCATAATGTATACTTTCTCCACCATATCTCTACATGAAGTACTTTTTCCCTCTCTAATTGCCCTCAACACTTTTTAACTTTTAGTGTTATATTCTTCCATTAGAACATAGGTTCTGTTTTTCTGCTTATATTTATATTCCGAGAATTTAGCATACATAGTGCCTTACAAAGTAAAGGCTTAAAAATTTAGAGTATTTGTTGACTAAAAATTCTTATTGATGGAAATGACTTTGCTTATATAACAAATAAAGACATACACTTGTCTTATTTCAATGGAAAGCTGGTGAGTACAGATGTAGGATGTTACCTGTTCTGTGAAAAGAAGTCCTAATATCAGTTTATTTTACTTTGTAATGAGATAGTAATGAGGAATTTTACTTTTTTAATGGGGAATGAAATAATTAGATACAGTTATAGATTAGTATATATGAAAATAATTGTGATATAGAAACAAATGATAGCAACTATATTTATAAATGTACATATATATTCATATATTTACATGTGTGTATATATACATATATATGTATATATGTGTGTGTGTGTGTGTGTGTTTGCATTTGGACTGGGGTCTGTGACTGCCAATGGACTATGAAAGGTATATTTGAATACATAGCATTTAATGGATTCAAATTTATTTTAATTGACCACTTTGCATTTTGTATCTTACTATGATGTAATTCAGTTTATAAGGGAGCATTATTTTCAGCAAAATACTTTTGGGTCTAACATTGATCTTTTACTGTCACCTTAACAGTGTCTTAGTTTTCTATGTTGTACTATGGTTAGATTATAATGTATAAGGAAAATATCTTAAAAAAGAATTCCAATAACTTAAAAACAACTGCATTTTCATTTAACCGTTTTCAAAAATTCCTTCAACATAGTAAAATGTCTAGAAAGTAAGACTTTTGAAGCTATTGAAAAGGAATGGAAACAATGGAATATCATATGATAATAAAGGTACTTTTGGGTAACAATATTTTAAAAGTTTTAATAATATCTATTTGCTCTGATTCTCTTGATTTACTTGCTAAAACAATGCAAGATTGTTAGCAGATAATTTCATGAATAAGTTAATAAAAAATAATTGTGTCTAGATAATGGAGGGAAGTACTAGCTTGTGCTGATGGCAAATGAGCTATCAAAAAAAGAAAAGAGAGGTTTCTGAAAATTCTACTTGCCTGATTTGACTGCATGATGATTGTATTGACAGAAGTTATCAATTCCAAATATCCTTCACGTTCTTTTTACATCTCTGTGCACAAATGAGAAGCATTCCTCTGTAAAATATATTTCCCATACTGGAAATCTCAAAAATACTCACAGGTGTATATCATATTTAGAGTCCTGAAAATTCCCATCATCTATTTTTATTTGGGAGGACTTAAGACAAAATTATGAAGTCAAATCAAAAGCAAAGTCTCTTTAGGGTGTCTCTTCATTCCATTTGAATGTTACTAGCAGCTGCATAAGAAACTCACTGAGATCGACCACATTCAGATCTAATCTTTCCAGGAAGAGAATTAAGAACTTTTGCGCGCGCGCGCACACACACACACACACACACACACACACACTATCCTTTATTCCTATAAAATCTGACATTTAGAGATGACAACTGGCTTATTCTCTAAGTTTATCTCTGCTAATGTATTTAGGAGTGTTCATGTGTAAACAAAAAGTTAAAGTAAGTCCCTTCCTTAATTTATAATTAGCATGAATATTTATAAAGAGCATTATGTATACAATGCTTTTTGTCTTTTTTTTGTCTAACTCACTAGCATAGTTGGCAGCATATTTGACTTATAACCTGAAGGCACAGATTTCTGGACAATTCTATGGTATTGCATCATAACATTTAGATCTAGAAGAAAGTTTAGAGAGTATAAAGCCCAGTTTTCTCATTTTACCTGAATATTTGAATGGATGTGTTATCTTGTCAATTTAGAAGGACTTGGCCCACAGAAGTTGCTTAATAAATGCTAATTTATTTGCTGACTGACAAATGCCTGTAGGTAGAGGACAAAATCTATGAGTTTATTTTTATTTTTATCTAACAATTACATTGTAAGAATCATTAGTGAGTATCTGTTAGAAAAAAAATAAAGCAAATATTCCAAAGAGTCAGCATGATTTTTCTAAGATAGTTCATGCCACACTAACTTCGTAGACTTTTATCAAAAGTTAAGGGGCAAGAGAGGATTCTGAGAAAATGGTGGAGTGGAGAAGAAAATTTCAAACTCTCTAGATTTTCCCCAGAAAACAGACAAAATAGCACCCCAGGATGAAGCAAGGAAAAAAAAAAACATAAGAACAGTGGGATAATCTGAGAAAATCTGAAGAAAACTCCAGTGAATGACTTCTTTTCCTTTGAAAAGTGTAAACACCTACAAGGCTAGTATTGCTGAAATAGCAAGCAGCAAGTTCTGGGGCTACCTGGGTTGGAAGGTTGCCTCCATCCCAATAGTGGGAATTTTCACTGCTCCATCCCAATAGTGGGAATTTTCACTGGAGAGTCAGGGAAAACTGAGGGAAGCTCTGCTGATAAGGGACACCATCTGTAGTTGTGCTGCCAAGAAGGAATCAGAACATGATTGGTGATTGCTGAAGCAGTGGGTCAGGGACTTTGCTGACTGTGGGTACTTACAGGAAGATAGAGTTCTTGGTTTATGTTGTAGGTCACAGGGAAGAACTGAAGAAGGACCTGAAGTAAGAGTCACCATTTCCCATACTCCAGGACTAAAGATGGCTACTCTAAAAGTTCCTATTGAGAAAAAAAAAGGAAGCAAATGAGAAAGTACCCCCATCATAGAAAGTTCTTTTGGGCACAGAGAAGATTTTGCTTCATCTTCAGTGGAAGATACTGAACCAAAACAAAACAAAACAAAACAAACAAACAAACAAAAAAAACCTCTTCTGCCCCAAAGAGGAAAGTCAAATAGCCATCTGTAACAAAAGAATTCATAACTCAATGAATTACTCAAGGGCATAGGGAAAAATTAAAGAAAAAAGATAAAGGAGGGATGCTTGTGAAGAAGGGTTAGTTTTAGCAAAAGGATGGCAAGGTAGCAGATAGAAGTAAAGCAGAGGAGTCAGAAGAGATTAAGAAATATATATAAACATAAAAACAACAATCAGAAGTAGAATATATTAGGTAAAAAAAAAAAAAACATGCTCTCAGACAACGTTAAAGATAAAATAGATTTAATCCCAAAATAAGGAAAACATATATGTGAGTATGTTTATTCATATATATCACACTCATATTGTTTTAGAATCTAAAATAATTTGAAATTATAAAATTGAAATAAGGTTATGGTATAGAAAATGATGTGTTGGTACATTTAGAAAAAAGATGGAAACCCTTGGACTTCTGAAGAATGATGTCATCCACTTTCAGAGAAACAGTATAAACAAGCATGGTATGACCTTTCAAAGATGTATATGAATGATTTTGTGTATATATATATATATATATATATATATATATATATATACACACATATATATATATTTCTGTATGATTATTAACATCTTCATTTATGCATATACATGCAGATATATGAATGCATGTATACATGCACATCTATATTTATATCTATATCTCTGTATATCCCCTTCTTGGGGGAGGAAGGGAAGAAGAGGAAAAAAAGGAATAAAGTAAAAAGCACACAGCAGAATACAAGAATACCTACAAGGAAGTAAAGAAAAAATGGATAGTTGTAAACCTAATAAGTAGTATTTATTATATAGTCTTTTTTGAAATGGAAATTTATTGTTTCATATTTTGAATCCTTTCTTATGTCCTGTTATGCACATTGCAATGTTTTCTTTTGTTTTTCTATTTTGCATTTATTAGAAATTAACTAATTAATTTTAAACATTAAATGGCCAAGTGTTTCACAATCTCCTAATTACTAAACTCTGGTATTATGGCAAAATTGCCCACTTGGCAGTAGAGTGGGGGTTGCAATGGCATAAATTCTCAGGGATCCTCGAATATCTTGATTCTCTCTACCCTCATCCTAGTCGAACAAATACATTAGTAAGGATATATTGTGTCTAATTTTGGATAGTTCCACTTTAAGATACTTGTTCAATTAACTTGTTCCTTGAATGGTTGAAAGGTTGTGGCCTATGCTTATCTATGGAAATGGCTGAAAGTAAAATTCAGAGAAAATACTGGTAGGGAAGGAAATGATAGTGCACTTAGAGGTAAATGATAAATATCAGTAAATTTCCAAACTGTGTTATTTTAATAACATTTCTGTATCAACTTAATAGCAAATTGTCACTAGTAAAAACTGTTACTGAATTCTGTTTCAGTTTGTCAAATACACACTTTGCATCTCTTATATTAGTATTTCTTTTGCATGCATGAATTACCTGTTTCATATGCATTCATATTATATACTGAAAACGTTTTTCTTTTAAAATTCATCTTTTTTAAAGGATATCTTAGACATTAGCCACAGTTACAATAATTTCCTTATGTGCTGGGATAGGAGACATCTTTTATCTTTCTCTGTACCCCCAGGTTCAACACCATGACTGACTCATGCAGAAGTGTAGGTGAACTGAGGAACTAAAAAGTGCCATGCCCCTTAAACTTCCTAAAGCAGCAACAAAAATGTAATTCAGCAAAACAGTAAAAAAGACTTCTTTAGCTCTGTTTTATATGCTATACCCTCAATGAGTAAGGGTACCAACCCTTTGCTTGTTTTTATCCTGATACTTCCTTGTCTAACTGCTCAAGTTAAAATCTTTCCTCCTTTTAAAACTTGTGGGATTCCTTAAAGCCAATTTTATCCCATTGTATTCAGTCAGTTGATCTCCCACTAACTTCTACATCTCTGGGTTCAACCTCTCTTCTCCATATTGCCACAGAGACATGCAGTCTTAAACATCTGAGAAATCAGTGGTCTGTTTCTGAGTTACCAACAAACCTTGCTTCTCTATTAACCTAACTAAGCCTTCTTCATACTTCCCTAAGGAGGGAGGCTCCTTTATTAGAAGTTGCCCCATTTTAGCTGAAAAACATGTGACTAGTTTAGCCCTTACTGAGCTTGCCTATTTTTAGACTCACTTTATGTCTAAGGTCAATAGGAACTCTTCCACTGAACTCTTCAGTTGAGTTGCCATGCACCTTACTTTCTAAGACCCCACATTTCTAGGGCCCCATGTTGGGCGCCAAAATGTAGTGTGCTTTTCAGAGTCCCCAAGTTGGAGTGCCAAAATACACTGTCCGGACTAGCTCTCTGGAGGAACTCGGGACCAGCCTGAGTCCTTGGTCTTAGTGGAGGAGTGATGAAGCTGAGACTCACGTGGATGGTCAAAGATGGAGTCCATTTATTTCAAGTCCTCTCAGCCTTATATACCCCAATACTATTATATAACTATAGCAACACTGCACATATTCTTAACTATATACTGCACATGCAGGACCTCATAAACAACTTGCTATTGTTTGTAGATGAGTCTCTGCCATGTGGTATGACTCTGTTTGAATTACAGCACAGGTTGTCATTGCCCCCTAACTTCTCAGGAAGGCTGAGAGCCCTTAGGGAAGATGGGGAGCCAACCAGACCTTGTCAGCAGGTTCCCTCTGGGATGAAGGGTCTTATACCTCACCCAGAGTTCACCCACTATCTGTGGCCTTCTACATTGTAAGATGGTGAAAAAAGAGAAATAGTTTCACTGTTTCATTTATTTGTTGGTAATTAAAATTCATTTGATTCAATAAAGATAGAATCTCTTTTCTAATCACTTCTCCATGTATCTGTTAAAATCATGTAAGATTTAGTAAAAATGTGAGGTCAAAGATAATGTTACATACACAGAATAAGAAATCATAAATAGGGTTATGATCTGCTCCATTGTTGGGAATATTCATTGCTGTGATAGCCTCAATTCATCAAAGTATCAAAATACTGAATGACCCTGGAAGAAATTTTCATCACTCACAAGTAATGAATTTTGGCATTCTCTCTTCTTGGCTCTGAATTGCAACTTAGATTTTAAACTAAATTTCTTTTTATTGCTTCTGAAAGAGAAATGAAAACCAAGAGGGTGGAAAATATGTCTTTAGTTGAGGGCTGACCTGACAGGTTTGGCTCCTTAGATTTGATATTGGGAAGAAATGAAACACTCATGAAAAAAAATCTCATAATGAGTAAAAGTAGATATACTTAGCCATAGTAGGAGAATGGTTCAACGGGGAGTCCACATGAATTTAGCAGATTGTAATTCCCTACCTTCTGAGTTGGCCAAGGCTCAGAGCAGAGTGAAATTCCTCCTGGCTCTTTTTAGTATTCAAGTGACCAGGAAATCTGAAATCTTAGTCCCTTCTTTTTTTTTCTGAAGCAATTGGGGTTGAGTGACTTCCCCAGGATCATGCAGCTAGAATGTTTTAAGTGTTGGGGGGCCATAATTGAACTCAGGTCCTCCTGACTTCAGGACTGATGCTCTATCCACTGTGCCATCTAGCTGTCCCAGTCCCTCCTTTTAAGAATGGTTTTAACACCTTTTTAATTGTAAAATTTAATTTAATTGTACAATAATTAGCACAATAACAACAAAGCCTAATAATAATAATTAGCCTAAACTGCAGGAGGCAAAATTTGTGTGTATTGTACTCATTAAAACAGATATGTGTGAAAATCTGTGTGAAATATTGAGTGAAAATATTTAAAATAATTCTATCCAAAGATTATAATTCAACAAACAGTACTTAAGTACCTACATGATACAAAGTTGTTGATTAGGTGCTATACATACAAAAATAGCCTTTGCACAGACAGTACTCTCAAGAAATTTATAATCTAGTAAGTGATAGGATTCAGAATAGAAAAATTATATTGGAATATAGTACAACTAAGAGTGTGAAAAGTGCAAAAGTGACCACAGTATCATAATGTTATAACATTAAGATGTGAAATGGAAGGGACATTAAAGATGACTCAGATCCTTGAGTCCCTTTTTTCACAAATAAGCAAAATGAGATTGAATTAGGCTAAGTAATACTAGGAAAGAATTAGGCGTGAACACACAGTTTACTGAATCTGAGACCTTCAGATTAAGAATTCAAATTTTACTAAAGAGAAAAGATAGAAACTTGGACCCAAATCTCCTGAACTTTGTCAGATATCCTTTGCATGCATATCAAGTATGTCCAATGACAATATATACAGTCAAATATCCTGCATATACACTGCTTCCTAATCTATTTTAGGAAAAAAAATTAACAAGAATTGGACAACACAAATTTAAATAAATATGTGTTGTGTATTTCTCAAAAGTTAAACTAATTAAATAATAACATTTTTTTATTTCCAAAATAAGGTATTTTGATTTATTTCATTCCTGTTTTGCTTAGCCTACGTACATAGTTAAAATCTATTAGTAAAAGAAGTGAATTGTGAAACAGATACATTTGAAAGTTTTATAATTCTTGCCAATAAAGAGGTATATAATTTTATTTAAATTGCTTAATCTCTCTAGAACTATTTCCTTATTTATAAAGAAAATGAGCTACCCTTTATAATATCACTGGTGGGTTCCAGGTTTAAAGTATTGTGATAACAAAAAACAAAAAACAAACAAACAAAAAAAAAACCTCAATTGAAAAACTTACAATTCACCTTATTCTATTTAGCTACATATACCTTTTAGTGAAAATGTACATCTATATTTCTTTATTACCTCTTTCTAAAAATAATTGAATGATGTTGACTGTTAGGAAGTGACACCCTTCATTTTAAATATACTATGCTTTTGCCTACAGATTTCAATGTATTTATATCTTTGTCAGAAATTCAATAAAACTATTTTAAAAGAAATTTTAATAAATTAGTATTTTTAATTTGTATAAAACTTCATCAGAAAACAGTGCAAGAAATGTTAGCTATATTGATATAGATACAAGTATATCTATTTTTATATCTATATTTATATCTATATTTATATCTATACCTACCTCCATACAAAAATATAAATAATTTATTCATAACTATTAACTAAATAAAATGACATATTCATTTCAAAAATTCAAAATGTTATTTCAAACATGTTACATTTTAAATATACTTTAGGAGAAACCCATCATTCTGGTCAATATCTCTTCCAAACTTTCCTCTGTATTAGTATTAATGATGATATTTCATCAGTTAAATGCATTCATACACCTTCTATTGCTTCCCTTTCAAAAGTTTCCTTTGTTCCTTTCTGATTTTTTTTTGCCAAACTTATTATCACAAACTCATTCAATACTCTGAAGTACATTTACATGAAGAGAGAATGTAGTCCTGTGGGGTTGTGTTTATGCTGGTGATGGTGTGCAACTAACAATGATTAGCCTGGTAGAGTAGAAAATATGTTGGATCTGGATCTGGATTTGGAGTACTTGAGTGTGAAATACACCTCTGCTTCTGGGATTTGGGTCATTTCATGATGGTACTGAAAACAGGTCAAAACATTAGGGGGAATTTTTTTTTTCCCTCCACCATAGATTAGATTAACTACCTCTTACTGCTCAGAGAAACAACAATAGCCACTTATTAGTTGGTGCTTTAAAATCAGGCTACATTTTTATATACACATATGCATATGTATAAACACATATACTTGTATACATATATGTACATTTTATATAATGATATGTGTACATTTTGGGAGTTGTGGGAAGAGGGTGATAGTTAAGGAAAGATAACATAAGAACTGGGGACAATTAGAATCTTTATCAAATTGTTTTTAAAGGAAAATTAGAGGCAATATAAAATAATTGCTCAGACTGAAACCCTGTGTTATTTCCCAAGGGAAAAATAAACAAACAAAAAACCTCACCAAAAACAACAACACATGTCTCTTCCTAAAAAGGCCATTTTAATATTCCTTATGTTGTTATAGTTGTTCTTCATGAAAATGGTCATTGAAATACTGCAATGAAATATATTCTAGATTCTACATAGTATGAAATAAACCAGAAACTAAAGTCACCAATCAAGCTGAACAATCTGCTTTAATGATTATAGTGAAAACATACATCCTACCTGTTATACCTGTTGGCAGAGATTTCCTAATTCATATATGCTAAGAGACTTTGAAATCCCCCTTCTACTTAAAACTCCAAAGATTGAAACAGTAAATGAAGGCAATTAAAATGCAGTCAGGTATAGAGCAAGCTTTCCCCGGCTCTATTCTTGCTCTGTACAGCTGTCCCATCACACAATGTTATTCATATAGGGTATGATTGTCATGAGCAAATGGGAAATTGGATGATGGGTTTGGGGAGTATGAAGAATTTAGATTTAGCATTGTCCTGAATTTGAATTGAGGTTAGCTGAAACACTTTCCTCTCCTATATCAATCAATCAATAATAATTATGTCTGAAATGCATCATGGCATAGTAGAAAGCCATCCTTGATGATACGAAGTTCTGGATTCAAATATTGTCTCTGACATACACACACACATACTTACTTACATACATAAAGAAATATCCATATTCTGGCCGTTACTTTGGATAATTAAAAATTGGGGCAGAATGAATGTTTTCTAATTTACCTTTAGGTATATACTGATTTTCATTCCTTTTCTAATATTTGATAAGCATTCTATTTGTATAAATTACTATGCTAGCCATAGTAGAGACAAAATTAGGGGAGTTTTCAACAACTTATCAAATATTTATTAATCTAAAATTCTTATGAAAAAAAACAAGTTTTATGCATATGACATTAAAGAGTAAATCCTTCATTGTAGTTGGTATGGTTACCAAAATAATATTTTTGTAAAAGATAAATATATATATATATATATATATATATATACTGATATAGCTAGGATCATTAATTTAAAGCTGGAAGAGATCTTAGAGATTTTTTAGCCTAACATCCTCAATTTGAGGCTGAGGCAACTTTGATACAGAACATTAAATGACTTACCTAGGGTCTCAAAACCAGAATTTGAATCCCGGTTCTCAGATACTAGTAATAGCATAATTTCCACAGTATTTAACAAAATGAATGTTATTTTAGTTCAAAGATGTTGAATCCCTTACAAATGTCTTATTTTTAACCTAAGGAAACTTTTTTTATAGTGCACTCACGTAACCACAGTTAGTGAGTATCAGATTCCTAGATTTCCATTCACCTCTTTAAAAATGAGAATTTCTTGTCTTAAATCCTTAATATTAGTACTTGGTAGAGACTATTTAATTTTTTCCTCAACTATGAAATCTGTTATGAGGATATCTTATGAACATTCTATCTGCTCTATTATTTGAGTAATCATTATTGCCTTACATTGAATTTAATATCCTCCCCAATCTTAAACTTTTTGTTTTCTTATTTCCAATCTGCTGCTATCCAAGAAAAGAGAACTAGGGAAGGGGGTATAAAAAGGAGGAAAACAACCTTCTAGTTTCTTTTATACTCTTCTGAAAAAATTAAAGAGGCAGATACATTGGACAATTCCCTGTGTCCCATGCATTGAAACAGTAAAGAAAACAGTCTCTTTAAGTAATTTATATTTCCTCCAGAATAATCTGATGTCATTTCCTCATCTGGAAAACAAATGACAATTTGTATCAATATTTTTATTTTTGAAAAATATACTGCATAATGTAAATCCCTCTATTTTTTCTATACTGCTAGCATGCACAATGAGAAGTTGTATTAAAAATATTAACTGAGAGATGGGCGGAGCCAAGATGCCAGAGTGAAAAGGTGACTCTCTGCCTCTCCTCCGATCTTCCCTCAAATCAACCATAAAATAAGCCTCTTAACTGATCTTCAAGTCAACAAACTCAGAAATATTTGGACACTGCTTTCTGGAGAACTTCATATCAGAGATATCCACACTGTCTAAAAAAAAATGAAGAAGCAAAAGAGAGCTCTCACCATAGACAGCTTCTATCAAGGCAAAGAATCGATGACCCCAGATCCCGAGGCTCTTTCAGACAAAATACCAGAAGAAGGTATTAAAGACCATCACTGGTCAATTTTTCAAAAGGCCTTTCTGGAAGATTGCATAAAGAACCTCAAAAAAGAGCTGGAGGATAAATAGGAAAATAAATTGAAATCAGTGCAAGAAGGATACAATATCTTGCAAGAAGGATATGATGCCCTTCAAAAGAGATATGAAAAAGACACCAATTTATTGAAAAATAAAGTTAGTGAAGTGGAAAAAGAGTGCAATGAACAAATTGGCCAGTTACAAAAGGAGCTTAAAAAGGTAACTGAAGAAAACAACACTTTAAAAATAAGAATTGAACAAATGCAAGTGAATGACTCAATAAGACTTCAAGAATCAGTTAAACAAAATAAAAAAAAAATGAAAAATTAGAAGAAAATATTAAATATCTCCTAGGAAAAACAACTGACTTGGAAAATAGATCTAGGAGAGACAATCTAAGGATTATTGGACTTAGTGAAAGCCATGATGAAAAAAAGAATGTAAACACTATCTTACAGGAAATCCTGAAAGAAAACGGCCCTGAGATTGTAGAATCAAAAGGCAAAATCACCATTGAAAGAATTCACCGATCTCCTGAAAGAGACCCAAAAATTAAAACCCCAAGGAATATCGTGGCTAAATTTCAGGACTATAGCACCAAGGAAAAGATCCTGCTAGCAGGTAGAAAGAAACAATTCAAATACCGAGGATCAATAATCACAATCACACAGGATCTGTCAGCCTCCACACTCAAGGATCGAAGGGCCTGGAACCAGATATCCCGAAGGGCATAGGAACTTGGATTACAACCAAGAATAATCTATCC
>JAJPUD010022152.1:0-10310 GCA_023553655.1 Myrmecobius fasciatus | reverse complement strand
ATGTATACATATCTATACAGTTATCTTACTGCACAAGAAACATCAGATCTAGAAAGAGAAGAAGAAAAAAAACAACCTAAGAAGGAAAACAAAATGCAAACAAATATTCACAGAAAGCGTTAAAATGTTGTGGTCCACACTCAGTTCCCACAGGCCTCTCTCTGTATGTATATGACTATCTTCATCGCTGAACAGTACGAACTAGTTTGAATCACCTCATCGTTGAAGAGAGCCATGTCCATCAGAATTGATCATCGTATAGTCTTGTTGTTGCCATGTATAATGATCTCCTGGTTCTGCTGATTTCACTTAGCATCAATTCATGCAAGTCTCTCCAGGCCTCTCTGAAATCCTTCTGCTGGTCGTTTCTTACAGAGCAATAATATTCCATGACATTCATATACCATAATTTATTCAGCCACCCTCTAATTGATGGGCATCCCTTCAGTTTCCAGTTTCTAGCCACTACAAAAAGGGCTGCCACAAACATTCTAGCACATGTGGGTCCCTTTCCTTCCTTTAAAATCTCTTTGGGATCTAGGCCCAGTAGAAAAACTGCTGGGTCAAAGGGTATGCACAGTTTGATCACTTTTTGAGCATAGTTCCAAATTGCTCTCCAGAATGGCTGGATCCATTCACAGTTCCACCAACAATGTATCAGTGTCCCAGTTTTCCCACATCCCCTCCAATATTTGTCATTATCTTTTCCTTCCATCTTAGTCAATCTGACAGGTGTGTAGTGGTATCTCAGAGTCTTCTATACCTTTCAAGCTAGATCAAAGATCCCAAAGCTGAGAATGTTTCCTAAGAAATCAATGCAGCCTCACAGCCTCTTTTAACTTTCTGAGCATCACTTACTGCTCTTCCTTTCTTCTCCTGATGGTCTCTATTGGCTTCAATTCAGCTTTCTTCCAATATTCCTTGTTCATTATTAAGTTGCTTTCTTTGGCATAACTCAATTCGAGATAATGCATTCTGCTAATAGGGGGGAGGAGAGCACAAGAGACAAAAAAAGGAAAATCCACTTTTCTGTGTATTGCAATGCTTCCAATGCATGAATCCTTTTAACTTCTGCAAGAATTTGATCCTCTCTTAAGTCTCATTTGTTGGATAGGAAAGCAACTTCTTTTCATTGGGTAAAGACGTTGACAATCAGTGACCAGAATGAAAGAATCAGGCAAAGAAATTGCATAGATTATACTTGATATTATTTTCCTGATAATATTTTCATAGCTTGAATTCATCTGTCTCACATTTATTTCAATACATTTGGCTAGGCCATTTCTTTTTCTTTGATTTTACTTGGAATGTGCTCTTGCCATAAATGCATATGTTTTGCAAAAATTCTGAACTTTTCTTTGCCTTTGTAGCCAAAATCTTTTGAGACTAGACTGTTGTTAAGAGCCTGTTGTGATGTCTTCATTTCCATAGATACAATATAGCATTTCTTTCAGGCTTTCCAAATGCATTTTGAAATGTTAGATAAAGCATTGTTACGTTCATTAGGGAAAGCCCTGATTTCATTATTTTCTGTTCCTTGCAAGCTAGACCAAGAATAACAAAGCAGAGTATGTTTCTTTATGGAATCAGTGTACCTTGCTAGGAAAGCTTCAATGTTTTGCTTTTCTGAACATCATTTCTTGCCCTTGCTTTCTTCACTCTAATGCCTCTATTTGTTCTAGTTTAGCCACATTCTAATAGACTTTATTCCTTGTCAACTTGTTTTCTTTGGCAGGAAAAATTCAACTCAAGGTAATGCATTCTGCTAATGCCGGGTGAGAGGGGTTGGGGGGGGGGGGAAGAAGAAGCCTTAAGTAGAGCAGTCAATAAAGGAAAATCTACTTTCTTTCTTTACCGAAGTGCATTTAATCCAATGAATTTTTCCTCCTTCTGCAAGAATCCCATGCTTTCCACAAGGTCATTTTGCAAATATGAAATGACTTCTTTTCATTGAATGACCAATGTAAAGGATCAGACAAGGAAACTGCACTGATTATCCTTTTTTTTCTTTTTTAAAATTTATTTTGTTTTTTTAAAAAAACAGAATAATATAAAAGAAAAGCATAAAAGGAATACAAAATAAAATAAAACAAAAGAGAACATTGTCATGTGCCCAGCAGAACATCAGAGAGAATTAAAAATATATAACAACAAATTACCAGTTCAAGAAAGTGTGTGTGTGTATATACATTTTCTTGAACTGTTATTATATATATATTAGTAGAAGAAAGTATATTCACAAATGTCCATCTTTTCTTCCTTGTAAATTTTTCTTTTGTTTTCTGATGGGCATCTTTTTTACTTTATTCTTTTCCCTCTTTTCATTCCCCCCACCACACCTAACCAAATTATAGTTAAGATGTATACATATGTAAACACACACACACACACACACACACACACACACACACACACCCTGCCCCCTCACACATAGCTTTCCTATCCCAGCTGATTCTTTGCTTCAATTCTGCACTTTAATTTGCCTTACTATTAATTAATCTCCCTCCCCTTCCACAGATTCCTCTCTTGTCTGTTTCTCTTATCCTTTGCTTCCCTGTACACCCATCCCTGTCCACTTTGTTTCTTGGTAGATTTTGGAGGGTGCTATGCCCTTCATGGTATATATATGTAGAGATGTCTATTTATTCCATTCCTGATGAGAGCAGGTTTTCAGAACTATGAGCCCTCCTTCCCCCTCTAATGCCTCTGTGTCTATTCTTCCTCTGCATCTCATTTGTATAACATGATTACTATTTTTATCTTAACTCAGCTCCAATCTTTCTTTTGAGCTGCCCCATTGTTGATGTCAATCTTAAACATATGGTATGCGTTTCTCATGTTAAAAAAAACATAAACAATTTGTTCATGTTGAGTTCCTTGAAAGTGATCTTTGATATTTGTTTGGTTTTTCCGTCTGAACTCCCGAGTGACTTGGGTCTTATATGACCAGCAAAGCTGGGTCACCTGAATAATGAAGCCTGTGAGTAATGAGGGGTGAGAGCCAAGATGGTGAAAGGCTTCCTTTATTTCACAGCCCATTAGCCCTTTTATATCTTTGGTACATTCCTTCAGCTCCTTTAAGATAATGTAAGCCTACTCTAGCCTATAGCAACTACCTACTCCCTAATAAGGAAATCCTCTATAACAGGAAGCTGTTATATACATAAGATATATATGTGTGTGTATGTATATATATATATATATATATATGTTATATATAAGTATAGAGTGTGCATTTCTTTCCTAATAAGGTATACAGATATATGGGTATTGTTCCCCCCTCCAGATCCAGAACACCTCCCTTTTCTGCTAGAACTTGTCATGTTGCCACTCAGGTGGGGACCCGGAGCTGGCATGTTGTTGCTCCGGTAGGACCTCCTCCACTCTAAACGCCATCTTGTTCACCCATTCGCAGATTCAGTTTACCTAAGTTGCATCTCGCGGGGTGTCCAAGGCTGGCGTGGGGGTTGGCAGGTCCTCCTGTTACAGATATTGACTCTTATATGTTAAATTTCTATTAAGTTCAGGTTTGGTTGATAGAAAGTCCTAAAAATGTAGGCTCATTGAATGTTCATATTTTTCTATTCAATATTATAGATAATTTTGCTGGATATGATATGTTTGGATGTAGGCCTAATTCTTTTGATTGTCCATAAATATGATTCCAGGATATGTGATCTTTTATTGTGGCTGCTGCTAAGTACTGTACAATTCTAAGTGTAGCTCCAGTGTATTTGACTTTTTGTTTGTTTTGTTTCTTGAAAATTTTTTTCTTTGATCTGGGGGTGTCAAAATTTGGCAATAATATTCCCATGTATTTTCTACAAAAGATCTCATTGAGGTAGTGATTGTTGGATTTTTTTCTACTTCTACTTTTCCCTCATGTTTCATCACTCCAGGGCAATTTTCTTCAATCATTTCTTGCATTATTGTGTTGAGGTTCTTTTTTAGGTCACAACTTTCAGGCAGTCCAATTATTCTTATATTTTCCCTTATTGCTCTGTACTCCAGATCTATTGTTTTTCTTATGTTTCACATTCTGTTCTATTTTTTCATTCTTTGTAATGTTTTGTTATTCCCTGGTCTCTCATAGCTTCACTGGCTTCCTTTTGCCCAATTCTAATTTTCAAAGAGTTATTTTCATCTTTGAAACACTTCTAGTAGGTTAACTCCCCCCCCCCCCATAATCTTGTTTTTCATGGATGGTTTGTTGTTGTTGTTTTTTAATTTTTGTTTTTCCTCAATGTCTCTCATTTGATTTTTAAATTCTTTTTTCAGATACCCATCAGTTGGAGAATGGCTGAATAAGTTATGGTATATTGTTGTTCTGTAAGAAACTTAGCAGGATGATTTCAAAGAGGCCTGGAGAGACTTATATCAAGTGATTTTAAGTGAAGAGAACATTGTACACAGCAACAAAATATGATTATATGATGATCAGTTCTAACAGATTTTCAACAGTGAGATAATTCAGGCAATGGTCTTGTGAAGAGAGCCATCTGTACCCCGAGAAAAGATTGTAGTGACTGAGTGTGGATCACAACATTAGTATTTTTATTTTTATTTTTTTAATTATTGTTTGCTGGCTTTTTGTTTTCTTTCTCATTTTTTTCCTTTTTGATCTGATTTTTCTTGTGCACCATGATAATTGTGGAAATGTGTAGAAGAATTGCACGTTTAACATTGGATTACTTGCCATCTAGGGGAAGAGAGAGAAAAAAATTTGGAACACAGGGTTTTGCAAGGGTGAATGTTGAAAATTATGCATATGTTTTTAAAATAAAAAGCTTTATTAAAATTATTTTTAAGTTCTTCTATAAATTCTTTCTGGGCAGGGGAACCATTTTATGTTACTCTCTGAGATAGAAGCTTTTTTTTACTTCAGTGTCCTCCTCTGAAGATGAACTCCAGTCTTCCCTGTTCCCTAGTTTCTATGGTGGGGCTCTTTTTTTTCCTGGTTCGTTTTTTTAAATAAGAGGTATTTGGGGAAGGGGTAGGATGGGGGCATGGTGCCTCAAGCTTCACCTCAACTTTCCTCTCTGACCTGGAACTCCAAGCCAAGAGTTCCATACTCCAGCAAATACCCACAGTCAGCATCGACCCTGCCCCACTAACTCTGCACTCACCAGGTGTTCTGATTCTTTTTTGCTCAGGTCTGCGTCTCTGCAGCACAGGTGCTGGGGTTTCTAATCAGCTGAGCTTCCCCTCAGTCTTCCTGAACTCAGGACCCAACTCCACAAAAAGACCAGATGAAGTTTTTGGGGTTCCTGCTGAGGATCCAGCCAAACCCAGTTACTCTCCACTTGATATTTCTGAGGCCAGAAAGTGTTTGCACTTTCCTAGGATTAATCAATCTCCAGCCCAGGGTCTTTCTTCAGATCTTCTCATGTTTTACCTGTTCTGCCCCAAGTCTTTTTGATTTTTCACCAGTCTGTGTTCTCCCTGAGGCGCAAATTTGTTCTGTTTGTGGGGGAAATCTGAAGAGTAAAATTTACCAACCTACTCCACCGTCTTCCCAGAATTCTACTTCCTGCACCAATTATCTTTGATACTACTCTTCCTCATATTATTTTCCAAACCTGAATTCGTTTTTCTCACATTCACTTCAATACAACTGGCTAAGCCTTGTCTTTCCTATGACTCTACTTGGAACACTCTTTTGTTGTGAAGGTATATGTTCTTCAATGATTTTAAACCTTAGCCTTTTCAGCCAAAGTCCTTTGGGGGAAAAACTGTTTCAAAAAGGTGTTGCCATGACTTTGTTTTACTAGGTACAATATGGCTCTTCTTTACAGCTTTCCAAGTTCATTTCGAAAGATTAGATAAAATGTTATGTCTGATAGAGAATGCACTAATTTCACTATTCTCAATGTAAATCATTGAACTTCAGTATCTTCTATTCTTTTGAAGTTAGATTAAAGATAGCAAAGCAGAGTGCGTTTCCTGTGGAATCAATGCATCTGCACAGAAATCTTCAATTTTTTGCTTTTCTTAAGATTGCTTCTTGTTCTTACTTTCTTCTCTGGTTTGCCTCAATATTCTATAGTTGAGCCATATTCCAATAGATCTTGTTGATTGCCAACTTGTTTTCTTTGGCAGGAAAATCTTCTTCAAGATAATGCTTTCTATTAATGCCAAGGGAAAAAATAGACTTCAGTGTAGCAGTCAGTAAAGGAAAACCTACTTTCTCCATCTATTACAATGCATCCAATCCAATGAACCCTTCCAACTTGAATTCATCTTTCTCATTTTCACTTTAATACAAACATAATAATAATAATACACTTTAATACCACTATTGTCATATTATTTTCCAAGCTTGAATTCATCTTTCTTGCATTCACTTCAACTGGCTATGCCATGTCTTTACTTTGATTCTACTCTAAATACACTTTTGCTGTGAATTCATATGTTCTTCAATGATTTTGAACTTTAAATCCATTGAGAAAACTCCAAAATCCATTGGGAAAAGACTGTTCCTGGTTTAATTCAGAAGAGATCCTAGGGGTTTAGGTTAAAGTTATTAAACCTAATTCTCTCCTGCTGAGGAAAACATTTTCTGAGGGGATGAATAGTTTGTCTAATGTAAATGGCAATGTTGAGGTCATCTAGATGGCACAGTGAATAGAATGTCAGGTCTGGAGTCAGACGATTCATCTTCATGAGTTCAAAGTTGGCTTCAGACATTTTCCATCTGGGTCACCTTAAGCAAGTCATGTAAGCCTGTTTACCTCAGTTTCCTCATCTATAAAATGAGCTGAAGAAGGAAATAGCAAACCATCTCTTCCAAGAAAACCCTAAGTGAGATCACAGAGTCAGACATGACTGAAACACAACTGAACAACAACATTTGGCAAAGTTAGGATTCAAACTCTGCTCCTCTGGCAATCTCACAGTGGACTTTGCTAACTAATCCACTATTCACTTATTAATATGTAGCCCACTTCTCTCCATTTTATCCATAAGGATAGCCTGAGAGTAAAAAAAATAAGAAAATAAAGAGAACTTCCATGTGAATGCAAATTTGTCACTCAAATTCCAGTCTTCTAATATATTGACCTGATAAATAGCCTTGATAGTCCTTCTTAAAATAGCCATGGCAGGCATGGAGGTTACTAAAACATATAAAGAAAATGAGCTCTACATTGAAATTAATATATTCCAAGCTCAAATTTAGGAGTAGTGACATGACACAGTGAGTAGAATGATTGACTTGCAGTTAGGATAACTGCTCTGATATTTACTAGCTGAGTCCATGGGCAAAACATATAATCTGAGTCTCAAACAATTCTCCAAAATTTATACATTAAATTATAGATGAGTTTTTAACTCTACTGGTGAAAGAAGTTGCCATATTGATCCAGTTACAGGCCCTTGAAGTAATGGCCTTTCCATTTTCAAATTTCAAAATATAAACTGATACAGAAGTATTCTTATATTGTCATACTTAACATTTTTATTTCAAGCTTGTTTTAATACTCATTTCTCTGAAACATGAGGAACAAATACTCTCAAGGAAGCCCTTTTTTCTTATCCCTCTGTTATTTTACTTGGTAATCTTATCAATATCTGTGGATTGAATTATTATCTCCAAGCAGATCTATTAAGATTAGATCTCTTAGATCTATTTATTCAGGTTGTTATTTATTTATTTTATTCAGGCTTCTCTTCTCTCCTGACTGTCTATCTCTTAAATGCCAATCTCAAATTGGATGTCCTATAGACCTCTTAAACTCAACAAGTCAAAAACTGAACTCACATTTTCCCTAAAATCATTCCTTCTTCCAAACATCCTTATTAATGTTTAGGGCACCAAAATGTCCCTAGTCACTCATGCTTGCCACCTAAAAATCATCCTTGACTCCTCATTCTCTTTCACCCCACATATCCAATCTGCCTCCAAGGCCTGTCAACTTCACTTTTGCAACATCTCCCCATTTATTACCCCTTCTTTCCTTGATACTGCCAACCCTGGTGCAGGCTCTTAACAACATCAGACCTGAACTCTTGCATTAACTTGATTGCTCTGCCTACCTTGTTTCTTCCCAATGAAATCCATCTTCCACTCTGCTATCAAATTGATCTTCCTAAAAAGGCATATTTCACCATGTCACTACCATATCATTCAAAAAACTCTCATGACTCCATATTTCCTCCAGGATCAAATATAAAATTCTGTTAGCCTATCTTTTTCTTACCTTTTCGTCTTCTTTTACTTTATTTCTTTGCATATTTTCTCAGGATCAAATATAAAATTCTGTTTGGCTTTTAAAATTCCTTATAGCCTATCTTTTTCTTACCTTTTCATCTTCTTTTACTTTATTTCTTTCCATATATCCAACTATACAGTGACAATGATTTCCTGGCTGTTATTCAGATATCTCCAAATTTCATTTTTATTAGCTGCCCTCTCCCTTCGCTGCCTGTCTGGTGCCTTGAATTCTCTCTTTCCCTACTTCTACCTCATGTCATCCTTGGCTTCCTTAAATCCCCAGCTAAAATCCCACTGTCTATAAGAAATATTTCCTGATTTCCTTTTAATGATAATGCCTGCCCTATAAGTAATCCTGTAAGTAAATATATATGTATAAGTGCATGTGTGCATAGTTCCTATTTAGTTCTTTATGTAAAATCTTCCCTATTAGATTGTGAATGCTTTGAGATGGTATTTGCCACTACTAAGTGGCACAATGGATAAAAACTTGGCCTGCAGTCAGAAAAATTTCAAAGAATTAAAATCTAGCCTCAGATATGAGCTGTATGACTCTGGGCAAGTCATTTAACCTTGTTTCACTCATTTTTCTCATCTATAAAATAAGCAGGAGAAGGAAATGGCAAAGCAATCCAGTAAATACAAAATGTGGTCATGAAGAGTTAAATACAACTGAAAAATGGCTGAATAATAAAATATCCATCACTTAGCACAGTTCCTGGCTTACAGTAGGTATTTAAGAGTTGCTTGTTGGCTTGTTAACTTAAACATTTAAGCATATAATATATCTAAAATTGATTTGTGTTGGAGCAGAGAGAATTTATTATGTAGACTTTTTAAAAATAGCTCCTGAAATATTTACCTACAGAATGTGACAAAATATATAATCTAAATTTTCTGTTTTTAACATTAATGACCAAGTATAATTTTTTTTTATTTTTTTGTGTGTTTTGAATTATGAAAAAGTAAAATGCAAGCTGACATTAAAGTTTAGCCATTATATTTCAAATATGTATTTCTCAATGTATTTGGGAATTCATATGTGAAACACGGAATATCTAAAATTGAAGCTAACATCTTCAACCCTGAATCAGTTCCTCTCCTTAACTTTTCAGTTAGTCACAATCATTCTTCCAATCACCCATGCTTTTAACACTGTAGCCAATTTCAGTTCCTTCTTTTCCTGTCACTTGTCAAATCTAGACATTTCTGCTCTGACAAAACTTTATATTCATGTGTCTTTTTCTCTTCCAACTATCCTATTTCAAACCTTAATATTCTCTATTTAGACTATTGTAATAATTTCCTTATTGGTCTGCCGGCTCATTTCTTATTTCTCTAACCCATTTTTCACACTACTCCCTGAATGATCTTCTAAATGGCTCAGTAAATTTGAATAAGCAAAAGGTGGTCAAACAAGGTTATCCCTAATATCATATCTTCCAAGAAAAGTACAATTTTGATGTATGTGTGAAAAATGTCTTGTTGGAGAACTGTTAAAGTAGCATGTTTCTATGCTGAATCAAGTGATTTAAAAACAAAAATAGTTAAAAATCCCAGAAAAATCGGTGGGATCATGTATTCTCTTTCAGTCAGTCATATGATGGCAAAAATATATAGTCAAAAATTTTAAAAAGAAACAAAATAATCTCAACAAAAAAGTGTGTGTGTGTATGTGTGTGTTTGTGTGTGTGTTTGTGTGTGCACATGCACTGTCTACATATGCAGAAGAGCAGATAACAAAGTGACTGTACAATGACAGCAGTTTTGGTGTGCTAAAGCACAGATAAAATGAGGATGGTGAGGAATCATAAAGATTAAAAAAAAGTCTGTTTTCAAAGCAATATTGGGAAAACCAGTAGTCTCAAAAAAGGACTAACAAAGGTGACATATAGAAGGGGAATGGATAAAGCAAGTCTTCTTATTAGTTTCCCCTAGTTTCCTTTGAAACTAAATGCTAGTCAGAATCTATTATGCTTCAGGTGAACAAACAAAAAAAAAAAAAGCAGGGGTAGCAATCCTGATCTCAGATCAAGTAAAAGCAAAAATAGATCTAATTAAAAGAGACAAGAAAGGAAACTACATTTTTTTTTATTAA
>JAJPUD010022151.1:0-13474 GCA_023553655.1 Myrmecobius fasciatus | reverse complement strand
GGGGGGGGAGACCCCAGGGGAGCCCGGCCCCCAAGGGGCGGGGGCCGGGCCGCGCTGCAGAGGCGGAGGAGCGGTAGGAAAAGGAGTAGGATTGGACCTCCAGTCCGCCCTCCCAGCCCCCTCTCTAGATCCTGGCTGACAGGTGGGAGGAGCCCGTTGGGGAGGGGTCCGAGTTTGGTAGCAGGCCGCCGGCTTTCGGAGAGACTGAGAAGCCGGTGCTGGAGAGCCTGAGTCGGGCAGGCTCGAGGGGACGGCCTTCTGGCTTCCCCTGCGCCGCTTCAGAATCTCTCCAGGCGCCGGGGGCCCACCGCTCGCCTCCGGAGCCTGGGAGGCTGGGCTGGGCTAGGCTAGGCTGAGCTGAGGGACCACGCTGCTGCCGGGGAAGGCCGTGGCACGGTACCCCCCGGCCTGACCCCGCTCCGCGCTTGCTCTCTCTCCAGTCGGATCCAGGCTGCCAGGCCTGTAGGTCGGAGATGTTGCTTGAGGAGATAAGCGCCGGCGACCGGCTCAGCGGGGCTGCCGCCCGGGGAGATGTAAACGAGGTGCGGCGCCTCCTTCACCAGGAATTCGTGCATCCCGACTCCCTAAATCGCTTCGGCAAGACTGCTCTGCAGGTGGGTCTCTGCCCGGAGAGGATCAAGGGGGAGGACGGGGCGGCTGCTAGGGAAGGCTGCTTGGTGGCCTGGCATAGGGGTGAGAGTGGAAGGGAAGGGGAAACTCACCTCATCATCCTGGTCTGTCTTCTATTCCTCCCCCTTCGGGCCTGGATGCGCAGAGCCTCTGTACCCTTTCTTTTGCCCAAATCCAACACCTAGTCTCTTCCTCCCGTCTCGATGCCATAGGTCATGATGTTCGGGAGCTCGCCCATCGCTCTGGAGCTTCTGAAGCAGGGAGCCAGTCCCAACGTCCAGGACGGGTCGGGCACCTCCCCGGCCCACGACGCCGCGCGCACAGGGTTCCTGGACACTCTTCGGATCCTGGTAGAGCACGGCGCTGACGTGAACGTGCCGGACGGCTCCGGGGCGCTGCCTATCCACCTGGCCGTGCGGGAGGGTCACGCTGCTGTGGTCAGCTTCCTGGCCGGGGAGTCCGATCTGCAGCACCGGGATGCCGGGGGCCTCACGCCCCTTGAGCTGGCTCGGCAGTGTGGAGCCGGGCAGTTGGGGCGGATCTTGGAGAGGCACCTCCCTACTCCGTCGTTGTGAATGCGGGGGCCCTTCAGCAACCAGGACAACTGGATGCCACTCGGCGCTGGTGGGGAGCAGCCCCAGGAAGCCCCGAAAAACAGAATAGGGAAGGGTTGGGGGAGGCTCTGAGTCTCTGGGAGGACGAGAGTGGGCAATTCTCTTCCCATTCCATGCCTACCCGAGTGCTGAAGGTCCATCTCCTCCCCGCCCCCACCCCTACCCCAAGTTATGGTTTGTTGGTGTTATTTGTGTGGTTATTTTCCCCCTTCGGTGTGATGTGAAACTCGGGGGAGGGCAAGAGCTGCAGAGAGCCAAGTGAGCAAGCAGAGACAGTCCAGGACTTTTGGCTCTAGCCAGCCCCTGGATACAGCAGGGAAGGTGGCCTGATAAACGGTTCAGTTCTGCCCCTCCAGCCCCACTCCTTCCCTTCAAGCCGGCACAGCTCGTGCGAGCTCTGGGCCATTATGATGACCTAGGGCAATGCCCTGGCTCTCTCCATCTCCGACTTGGTCCACAGTGGCTGGAAGCTCCTCTTTCCCTCCCGCTCTCTTCACCCCACCCCCACCCCAACACCTCAGGGGATTTCTGGGTTCCCAGAAGCAGCTATCTTTTGGCAAAGTCACCTCATGGGGGCTGTAGGGGAGAGAAGGGCACGACTTCCTTTTGCAAACCCAGGAACACAATTGAATTTGAGGGGGAACAAAATGAATGGTGGCGGGTGGAGTGTTCCATTTTCTTTCATTGAAGGCCTCTTTCCAGCCTCTTGTACAGTTTTTAAAAGATTCTATTTATTATGCTTTCTGAAGAAATGTTGTGTGATAATTTAATGTTTTTAATCATTAAATTAATATTGAGCATTCCTTGACGGACTAGCTTCGGCCGCTTGGTTTTTTTGGGGGGGATTAGTATCGAGGGAAGGAGAATTAGTGGGGCGAAGGGCTTCGATGAGGGGGGAGGGTTATCTTCTGTGCACCATCCAGAGAACGGGTTCAAAGTATGTGTGCTGAGGAAGGGAGGTGGCTAGTCCCGGAGGCCGATGGAGGAGGAGGGCTGGGTGATTCCCAGGGTCCAGCTGGGGTTGGGTGGGGCAGTGGTTCGGGCATCGGGAACGGAAGGGTGGCAGGAAACCGCGAATGGAGCAAGAGCCCCCAGCTGTGCCCTCCGAGTGGCGCTGGGGAGGGGCCAGGACTTCCCCCGCACCTAGGTCCCAGGATCTTAAAGCTCTGGACCAGCCAGCTCAAAAAAGCATTTCAGCTTCCAGCAGCTAATCCAGCAGGATGAGGGAGTGGTTCGGGTCTCCCAGGCCCCCTGGGATGGGTAGGAGGTGGCGAGAGAGAGGAGGAGGCGGGGGAGGGGAGGGAGGGAGTGTGGCTGAGGGGAGGGGCGGGGCTACTCCTAGTCTGCCCCTTTAAGATCTCCTGGGGGGAGGAGTCCGCGCCAGCGCAGTGCAGAACGCTCACTCCCCTCCCCCCGCCTGCCCAGTCTCCTGGAAGCCGCCATGCCTGAGCCGCGCGGACAGTGCGAGCTGCGGGTGAACGAGGCCTTTGCGGCGCATTATGGACGCTACCGGCAGCGCGAGGAGCTGCAAAAACGTGAGTACGGTGCATGCGCGGTGGCAGAAGGCCAGATGGGAGGGTGGGGGACCAGCGTGAGGAGGAGGCCGCAGGAGCCGCATTGACGTTCTTCTCTCCTGTCCCCCAGTAAAGGACCGGTACGGGGATCGCGGGAGCGGCGCCGAGTCCAGCTCTGACTCTGACTCCGACTCCAGTGATGAGCGGGTGGTGAGGACCAGCCCGCGCGGGGACCGGCCCCCTAGTCCCGCCCCCTTACCCACGTGGGACTGTCTTCCTTCCCTTCCTCCCCCAGACACCGTCATTTAGACGTCCGGAACCAGGCAACCCGCTCCCTCCGAAACCTCTCCAGCCAGGCAGCCTCCCCATATATCCCCACGCGCCCGCCTCCCTCCAGACAAACGTAAATCTCCCACCGCCCATAGATCCCCCAGTGTCTCCCCAGGCATCCCTACTCAGACATCACTTCCTCCTTCCTACTTACTACGGCTGGAGAAACTGCTAAGTGGATGAGTTGGTTCAGGAGGCCCCTATGAAGTTCTCCAGCCCTTAATCCCATGACCCACCCCCCCTAGGTAAGGATATCTCCGTGGGAAAGCAGGTCTCCCCGGGATCCCGTCTTGATCCCTCGGTCTGGATTTGCATTGTAGGAATTTGACCCAGAGCTTGACAGGGGCTTTTACCGAACTTTGTCCCTGCTGAAGAAGAAGGACCCCAGGATCTACCAGCAGGGTGCCACCTTTTACGATGAGCCCGGTAGGAGCCTCTTTTTCCCAGAGACTGCTGTGATGATTTGGAGGGGAGCATGAGCCCCTGCTTAAGGGGGTGGACCTAGAACCCAGGACCAGCTGGAGGGCTTGCCTGAATTAGGAA
Organism: Myrmecobius fasciatus; assembly: GCA_023553655.1. Classification (NCBI taxonomy): domain Eukaryota; kingdom Metazoa; phylum Chordata; class Mammalia; order Dasyuromorphia; family Myrmecobiidae; genus Myrmecobius; species Myrmecobius fasciatus. The sequence continues at coordinate 9,843 of JAJPUD010022151.1, read as the reverse complement.
AGAAGAGAGGGGGGCTACAGATGACTTTCATTATGTCTCCTTTTAAAATCTCTTTCTGGGGGGGTGGGGAATCATAGGATCCTCCTCTTCAGAGGAAGATAAGGAACCCTCAGAGAAAGAGAAGAAAAAGAAGAAAGAAAAGCCCATGTTCTTAAAAGACTATGAGAGAAAGGTCATTCTGGAAAAGGAAGGGTGAGTTCTTGATATGGTGAAAGGAGTTCTTTGGGGCAGAGCCAGGGACATCAATAAACACTTATTAGGTGCCTGCTACTGTGCTGGACATTGTGCTAAGCACAGGATATTCAGAAGGAGGCAACCTAGAGAAGAAATCAGGGGAGCTAGCTTCCCATAACTGCAAGGCTGCCTGTGGAAGAACTAGAGCTAGAACGTTTCAAGTGTGTATTCTTAAAACATTGATCTGCATCCAACAGCTCAGAAATCTTCTATTCTGTTGGCTCTAGGATAACGTAGACAGGCCTTTGCTTGGTCTTTAAAGCCCTCTGTAATCTATCACTCTTCTACCTGTCTTTTTTTAGTGATCCTTTGTCTTTGCTTTTCTTTCTCTTAAAATTGACCCAGTAGTAGCTGTCTCGGTACACCTTCACCCAAGTGGTCCGTCCTCCCCCTTTCCCCCCCACATTCTGTATTCTGCCTTTATTTCTGCCGCATAAAGTCTCCCAGCTTCTATTGGGCCGATCCTTTAGAGTGCACTGCATCCCCACTGCCCAGCCCCCTTCATGCTAGGCCTTCCTTCTGGTGACTGGCTCCACCTTACTCCATCCGTCTGTGGACAGAATTGTCTCCCCACTTCCACTGTGAGCTCCCTGAGAACAGGATGTCTTTTGTCCCCAGTGCTTAGCATATAGTAGCAGCTTAATGAATGCTTGCTAATTGACAAGATCTTTCCTGTCTCTCCCTTGTTATTTTTTGAAGTCTCTTTGTGTGTAAGTTGGATTTACTGTGTATTATGCACACACAGGGCTAGACACATAGTAGTCATTGCTTTCAGTCATTTTGAGTTGGTCCTGATTCTGAGGCAAACTGGGTTAAGTGACTTGCCCAGGGTCACACAGCTACTGAGATCAGATTTGCGTTTGGAAGCTGAGTCTTCCTGACTCCAGGCCCAGCACTCCACCTCTCCACCTGGTTGTCCCAACCCATTGTTGTTACTTTATAAATATTGACTAGAACAATCTGCTTGGCCAGTGAGACTGATTTTGGCTGTCCCCAGGGGAGTGGGCTTCCCCTGTCACTGGCCTTAAGTAGAGACACGGTGGCTACTTGTCATTGGAGTTGTTTTGTGGCATCCCTGCTCCCATTCATTTGGCTGCTGAGGACACACCTACCTTCTGTAATTCTGTAGATGGCCTCAGGCCTCCCAAACAGCCAGGAATGAAGAATATAAGCAACAATTACCTGCCTGCTGCAGGGCAGGCACTTCCGCTGGGCACCTTACAGATAAGGTCATTTGGTCCCCACAGTAACCCTGGGGAGCTGGTGCTAGCATCATCCCCATATGATAGTGGAGGAAACTGAGGCAGACTGTCCAAGTGACTTGCCAAGGCTATTTGTGTGTCTGAAACTGAATTTGAACTTGGGTCTTCCTGATTTGCCCACTGCTACATTGGCTACCAGCTGTAGGGGATGAAGACAGAATGGTAAACCGAGGCACAGCCTAGATTTAAATCCTTGTACTCATACTTGGTAGTTGTGTAACTTTAGGGAAAGCTGCTTTATCTCCTAACCTATCTCCTAGCCTCAGTTTCCCCATATGTAAAAAAAAAAGTAATCCTTGTCCTTTCTGGTTTACTCAAAGTGTTGTAAAGAAAGTACTGAAGACATGATAAAATGCCCCCAGAATGGAGTTATTACTATGGAGACAGTTAGGTGTGGAGTCCAGGGACCAGGGTCAGGGCTCAGCATGAGAATATACTTGTAACCTTGGGCAAGTTATTTTATTTCTTCAAGCTTCAACTTCCTCATCTGTGAAATGTGTGAATCGAACTAAGTGATTTCTGAGGTCCCTTTCTGTTTTAAAAGAGTATTCCTGTAAATCCATTCTGAAGCTCTGATATGTGTTCAGTGGCTTTGCCTGGGGTTTGGGAGAAAAACTGTCCTCACCCACTCACTGGTGTCCCTGATTTTCCTGCAGGAAGTACGTAGACGAGGAGGACTCTGACCAGGAAGCCAAAAAGCAGAAGCAAAAGGTAAACACCTTGTGTTTGTGGCTGCTGCATGTAGTGTAGCATTTGGCATTCAGTAGGGGCATAACAGATGCTTCTTGGTTGGATGATGGTGTGTAAGGGTCCCATCTCTTTTGACACTGTCACTGGATGAGCCTGGGAGATGAGCCAGTTCCCTGGTGCTCCCTCCTCAGGGTGCAAGGAGGGACCTGGGCGCAGCAGCGGGGAGCTGTGCGTCTGGGAGGGGGAAGGGCTCACAGCAGCGTCCCACGGTGGAGGGCCTTTGCTGCCCTAAGAGCCCCCGTTCTCTTTCCTGCCCAGCAAACCACCTCCAGAAGTTACATCGAAGAACAGAAGCGCCTCAAAGAGAGGTACGTTTGAGAAGTAGATGGAAGTAAGCTTTTGGGAGGGGGCCAGGTGGAGCCCAGCGGGGCCACATTCACCCAGTAAAAGGCCAAGCAGAGGCCCGAGTACATGCTGCAGGACTCTTGAGTTGGAGTTGGACTTCTGCCCATCTGGGCACATGAAGGGCCTCCTTATGTTCCATTCACTCACTCCACATCGGGTTTTAAACCCTAAATGAACCAGGCTGCCAAAGTTGCTTTTGTGTCCTCTTCATCACATAACAGAAACCCCCAACGAATTAAAAAGCCTTCTTTGTAGGGGTTTTTAAGACACTTATTAAGCACCAGTTAGTCCCTAGGATGTTTTCAGTGTCATTACCAGAGAAGCTTGGCAGATTAAAGAGGTGGGATTCAGGCTAGGCCCCCTTGCTCTGTGAACCCCTCGTGCCGTGCTCAGGCCGGGCCTGTGGGGTGGGCCATGGGAGAGATGGAGAGTGAGGGGTGGGGTGTCCCACATCAGCCCCGGCTGAGTCTCATCTCTGCTGGGGCAGCTTCCGGCAGTTTGTCGCAGACAGCGACGAGGAGGAGAGTGCAGGTGAGGGTGGTTCCAGTCTGCTGAGGAAACGGACCAAAACCAAGGAGGAGAAGGTGAGACAGGGCCCAAGGGAAGGGCAGCGGGTAGGAGAGGGCAGAGCTTGTCCGCGGGTACGGCTCCACATCCACCTTCCTTCTGGGCTCATCTGCTGCTCCTTCCAGGCTCGGGAAGAGGCTGACTATGTAGACTGGTTAAAGGGACAGAAAGATGCTGAAGACAAGGAAGACCTGAAGGAGCTGGTGAGAAAGCATTTCCTTTTAATTTGGCTCAATCCAACAAATAGGCAGATTGTCTCTGCACAAGGCACCAAGATGCCAAGACAAAACTAATCAGCAGTCCTGTTCCTCCTCAAGGAGTGCTGGGAGGACACAGTGCAGGCATGGGTGTGGGAGACTGAGAGTGAGGGGCTGCTAGGTGGCACGCTGGCCCAGGGGGCAGGAGGACCTAAATTCAGATCAGGCACTTACTAGTAAGCCTCGGTAAGTCACTTAGCCCCAGCTGACCTTGGAGGATGTGGAGCCTGAAAGGCAGAGAGGAGGCGTCCGTGCACTCCAGGTGCGGGGCTTGGGCAAACGTTTGGAGCGTCAGCTAGGAGGACGCGATTAGTAGAATGTTGAAGGGCATTAAATGCTAGACCAAGGAGTCGGTCTCTTATTCTGCCAGCCCCATACACAGTAGGAACCACTTAAGCAGGAAATGGGAAGGTCAGCTGTGTGTCTGAAAGAGATGGCCTTTGGCTGCCCCGAAGCTGGGTTGTAGGCAGCAGATGGGGAAGCTTGGAGACAGGACATCCCAGGGGGCTGAGAAAAGGACTGCAGCTGACTGACTGTTTGGGAGGAGGGGTCAGAGGTGTCCCTCAGGCTTCTGTGAGGGCAAGGGGGTGGGGGGAGAATAGGGTGGCAAGGAAGGCATCCATGAGGATGGAGGGGTTCCGAGGTCAGGGCTTATTGAACGTTTTCTACTTGATACCCCTTTTTGCCTGAGAAATTTTCATGTGACCCTAGGTATATCGGTATGTAAAATAGGTAAGAAATCAGACGCTTAGTAATAATTTTGCAACCTTCACATTAAGTTATGAGACCCCATGGTGTTGTAAACCACAGTTTAAGAAGCTGGACCATATGTCACTCAGCCTAGGAAGCTGGCACCCTGTGGGCATTAAGTGTGTCAGGCACTATGCCAGGTGCTGGGGATTCAGAAAAAATCACAACAGCCCCTGCCTTCATCATTCTGTGTGGAATGTTTGGAGAGCACTAACACTCTGGGGCCGAGCACCTTTCAGGGCTGCTCGTCCCTCCGTGGGGTCTGCCTGGCACTGGCTCTCACCTGGGCCTCCAAGAAGCTGGGGCATGCATGGTGGCCACAGCCCAGGCCCAGTGGGCCCCAGATCTCTTAGGGAGGTGTGTAGACTTCCCCTGGCACAATGGGCGGGGGAGAACGCTGTGTTCTCAGGGCCGTGGTCTGAAGCCTGTGTGGGGGCCTCTGTTGGACCTCAAAGACACTGGCCATGTGTGGCATTGCCAGTCATCCTGATGGAGGGCTCTGGGCCAAGAATGAGGCTGATGGCTTTGTGCAATTCTTGCCCTTCTGATGCTGTTGGTCCTCATCAAAGACAAGGGCAAACATCCACAGTAATTCTGCAGGGGGAAATAAGCCACGCGTGCTTCCCTTTTCTCAAGGTCGGGATGCCGTGTCCCCCTCTCTGCTGGATGTTGGGCCAGACTTTGTCCCCAGATTTGCTTGGTATGTGGGGTCCAGCCCTCACAGGGTCAGGTTGGGCCCTGCCCCTAAGGAAAGCTTCCGCCCTGGCCCAGTGGCCCTTCTCCCCCAAGATTCTCAGGGAGAGGCGGGCTCAGCTCATCCTCTTCATCCACAGACCCACCTCAGAGAGTATTGGAGCAACCCTCAGCTGGATGATGGGGAGAAATTCTTGAGAGACTACATTCTGAACAAAGGCTATGAGGAGGAGGAGGAGGAGGAAGAGGAGGAGGAAGAGGAAGGGTATGCAGCAGCTTTTCCCTGTCCCTTCATTAAGCTGTGGGCTGTGGCTGGGGAGAAGCAAGGCTCTGGGCCTCGGCTCTCTGGGCCTCGGCTCTCTGGGCCTCGGCTCTCTGGACCGGCTGCTTCCTCCCCCCAGGTTTCCAGGGGCCGGAGGGCAGCTGGCAGTGGATGATTCCTCTGATGAGGGGGAGCTCTTCCTGAAGAAGCAGGAGGACTTTGAGAGGAAGTACAATTTCCGCTTCGAGGAGCCGGATGCAGAGCAGGTGAGGGCCCTGAGCTCCGGGGTGGTCCCACCTCAGCTCTCCCGCTGCTTGTGTGGGGCTTTACACACAGAGGAGACAAGATGGGGGAAGCACCGGCTCTCAGACACGTGCCCGGGACCCTGAAATCCTAGCTCCCTTCCCCTAAAGCGGGAGGCTCAAACCGCAGCTTGGTGTACTAGGGAGAGCCGGCCCAAGGCTCAGCAAAGCCCGGTCCGAGGCTTGCCTTGGGCCTGGCGGGGCTGCGTGATCCCAGGAGAGCCACTTGCCTCCAAGCCACCTCCAGCCAAGTGGCCGAAGAGTGACTCATCTTCTCTGTGGCAGGGCAGGAGTTTCCTTTCTAGGTCTTAAACCAAAACTAACGTTGCTTTTTTAACCTATAAGGGGCAGTGCCTGCCTTCCAGGGCTGTTGTGAGCAAAGCACCATCAGAGTGAATTGTTGCTCCCTGCGGCCCCCTCCCACCCAGCTGGGAGGAAGGGAGAAAGGAGAGCCGCGGTCCCCTGGACGCGGCTCAAGGCCGGTGACCTTCTTCTCCCTTGTAGGTAAAGACCTACCCCAGGACCATCGCCTCCTCTGTGCGGAGGAAGGATGAGCGGAGGAAGGAAAAGCGGGAGGCGACTCGGGAGCGCAAGAAGAAGGTAAGGAGCCCTGGGGGCTGCTTGTGGAGCAGTGGAAAGACCCTGCGCCCGGAGTCGGAAGTGCACGCCTGGGCACTTGTGAGATCGGACGCGGACTAGAGCAAAGCGGCTTAAACCGTGAGTCACCATCTCAGGTGGGATCTCATAGCCGGACGCGGAGCAGTGAAATGTGGATTCATGTGGCCAGCGTGTGGTTGGTGTGCCTGTTTTATGTGCCCGTACACCCGGGCCACGCAAAACTGTCTCGGGGGCACAGGGCCAAGAAGCCCCGGACCAGGGGACCTCAGACCCCTCCCCCGCTGGGGGGAGCCCCAGGGGCAGACAAGGGGCCTGCAGCCTTTCCTCCCTCCGACAGGAGAAGCTGAAGAAGCAGGAAGAATTGAAGCAGCTGAAAAATCTGAAACGCCGAGAGATTCTAGACAAACTAGAGAAGCTGCGGGAGATCACAGGCAACGAGGCCGGGGGCTTCGAGGAGGCCGACCTGGAGGGAGATTTCGACCCCGCCACGCATGACCGGCTCATGCAGGTAAGGCCCGACACAGGCCGGCGGCGCTCCCCGGGCTCTCAGCTTAAAGGCTCCGTCTGCCCCAGGGAGCCGCAGCCTCCTCGCCTTTGGGCTCAGTGATGGGCTCCGATTGTGGAGCCTCCCCCGCAGGCCCCACGGAGCACTAAGTAACCTGCGGTGTGACTGTCGAGGGTGCCCTCTGCCCCGCACGGCGCTGGCACGCTGCTGCTGCGCTGCATGCCCAGGGTGCCCTTCGCTGCCCCTTTTGCAGAAGTGCTTTGGAGAGGACTACTACGGCATTGGAGAGGAGGAGAAGCCGCAGTTTGAGGAGGAGGAGGGCTTTGATGGTGAGTCTTTCCCTGTGTCCCCGGCCTCAAACCTGCAGGGGGTGGGTGCCGCCCAGCAGCTGACCACCCCTCTCCTTCTGAAAACCAGATGAGTGGAACTGGGACACATGGACAGGGGCCGAGGAGGATGGGCCCTGGAGAGAGGAGGCGGCCGCGGAGCCCCACTGTGAGGACCCCGACTTCATTGTACGTTTTCCCTGGCCCCGTGGGCCCCAGCGGCCGGCCCGTGCTTCCTGCAGGGAGGCAGATATCTGCAGAGATTCCAGAGCCCCCCTCCTGGGCCGGCCCCCCTAAGTTTCCCCGCCGCTATCCCTCTGTCCTGTGTGATCTCGTCTGGGCCCTCCCTCCCTGGCGCGCGCCCCCCCCCCCGAGCCTCTTGTGAGCTGCATGAACCTTTGTGGCAGATGGACGCCGATTATGACCCCAGCCAGCCATCTGTCAGGAGTGGGAAGAAGAAAAAAAAGAAGTGGGACGTCCCACTGGCTGGCAAGAAGAGGCGCAAGTCCCACTTTGCCGAAGTGGTCAGCCAGGACCGGCCTGTCTTTGACCCCGGTGAGACCCAGAGTATTTTCCCCCGTGACTGTCTGATGTTGGGTGGCAGTCGCCCGTGGGAGGCTGAGCCCCCTGCCTCAGTGCTCCCGGAGGCCAGCTCTTTGCACCAGAGGGGCCCTGGGCCAGGCCTCCTGTCCTCCCCCACTCCAGGGGAACTTCTGAAAGGGCCCCACTCTGTCTGCCTAGAGAACAAGACTTTTGAAGAGTACCTGGATGAGTACTACAGGCTGGACTACGAGGACATCATCGACGACCTGCCCTGTCGCTTCAAGTATCGCTCCGTCGTGCCCTGCGACTTTGGCCTGACCACGGAGGAGGTAACCGAGCCCCCTGGCCTGCCCCCCTGCTCCGACCCTCCCCCACGGGCCGTGGGACACCCAGGGAGGGAGGCCGTGAGATGCCCCGGGAGATGACGAGTGTTGTTCCTTTCTGCCCACACAGATCCTGGCCTCCGATGACAAGGAGCTCAATCGCTGGTGCTCCCTCAAGAAGACCTGCATGTACAGGTGAGACCTCCGCCCAGGGCACTGGCGCTGCTTCTGCCTCTTCCCTCTGCTGCTTCCCGCCACCGTTGCCTCCCCTCTGGGCCCTGTGACCACCCCAGGTCTGGACTCCAGCTCTTCTCCCCTGGATTCCTGCTAGAATTGTGTCCCACAGCCCTGTCTCTCCGCTCTCCACCTCTCATGCACACCCCTATCAGAGGTCTTGGGGGACACCCCCGGCCCTGCACGGGGTCTGTTCCTGTCTGGCTCTCTCATTCCTGCACTCTTTGGCCTTTGTTCACACTGGGTTCTGTCCCATAACTCCTGGACCCCCGGCTCTCTCTAAAGCCAATCCCGGTCCTCTGAAGTCCAGTTCTGATGGAGGGAGCCTTCTACAAGCCCCCTCCTTGGCTCTTTGATTGTGGTTGAGGTCTAGAGCCAGTTTCTTAACCTCAGGTTTGTGGACCTTTCACACATTTGGATAAGCATTTCCTTTGTAATCCTATGTATTGTACTTTACACATTTAGAAGTTTTATTTTGAGATGGGGGCCAGAGCACAAACAAGGCTAAGAAACTCTGGGCTAAAGCTTTTCTCCTATGAATGAGCTGGCCTCCTCCTAAAACAGGTTGTAAGCTCCTTGAGAATAGGTTTACCACGGGGAGGGGCTGATTACTGAAAGCCCTTCTGGCCTGGGGGGCTGTCAGAGCCCAGGCTGATGGGGCCACGGGTCTGGGCTCTGCAGATCGGAGCAGGAGGAACTGCGGGAGCAGAAGCAGTACAACCTGAAGGCAAAGAACGTTCGGAAGAAGCAGCAGATCCTGCAGTCTCTTGCCCAACTGTGAGTCACATGGGCTGGCCCTGAGCCCAGGATTTGGGGGACCCAGCAGAGTGGGCCCATTCCTGATCCAGGGCCACAGAGCAACCTTAGGCTTCTTCCTCTCTGCAGGACTGAGGAGACTTCTGATCCGGCACCCCCACTCAGGAAACGCCAAGGACCCGAGGCCCTGGATGAGAGCAGGAAAAAGCCCAGGCTGGAGGGCACCTCGGAGGAGGAGGAGGAAGAGGACTTCCTGGTACCCAAAGCCAAAAGCACAGCCCCCCTTGCTGCTGTGGAGACTCGGCCCTTACCTGGGCCTCAGGTGGCCCCACCTCCAAGACCCAAGAAGAGTCTTCAGAGCAAGAAAGGGAGACTTCTGGGACCCCGGGTGAAGTTGGGAGGCTTTGAGTTCAGCCACCAGAGATTGCAGGCCTATGGGCTAAATGCAAAGCGGCTGCACTACCGACAGCTGGGCCGGGAACGGAAGAAGAGGGCACGGGCCCAGGCCCCAGCCTGAGCATCCTGGCTCTCCTGTTCCCACAGCTGCCTTTGGTGGGAGGGGAGGGCGGGCGATGTCAAATAAAAGCAGGTTTATATATAAGGCTCGACTGAGGGGCACCTGCTGGGCAAGTCTGGGCCAGAAGCCTTGCTCCCTGGTGACCCTTTCTTTGTGGGCCCCATTTCCCCTCTGGGTGAAATGAGGAGAATGAACCAAATGACCTCCCATGGTTCTTTTCAGCTCTTGATCCTGAATATACAATCAGTGAATGGCTTTGAAGATGTTTTCTGGGCATGGGAGGTCATGGTCCTGGGTAGGCAGGGGAACATGATCATTTAGCTGGGTCCCCTTTTTGGGGACAGCTATCCTGGACAAGAGGGGTCAGACTTGCTCTTCTTGGCTCCAGAGAGCACAAGTGCACTCTGCCCATGGCCTGCTTTAGGAAGTACCTCAATGCATTCAGACACTTATCAAATAGAGCTTTAATTTCCCCCTTGGGCCACAACCCAGCCAAAGAGAAGGGAGAGCCCAGCACCCCCAGGCTGACTTCCAGTGTTTTGTTACAGCAGAATCACAGTCTTGCCCACCTGTCACCCCCATGCACTGGGGGGGGGGGG
>JAJPUD010022150.1:6879-21896 GCA_023553655.1 Myrmecobius fasciatus | reverse complement strand
TCTCTCTGTCCGAGTCCGACTAACCTGATATGAAGTTCTCCAGAGAGCCGTGCCCAAATATTTCTGAGTTCGTTGACTTGAAGATCAGTTCAGAGGCTTATTTTATTGTTGATTTGAGAGAAGATCGGAGGAGAGGCAGAAAGTCACCTTTTCACTCCGCCATCTTCCATCTGCAATTATCTTTAGCTCCTTTTCTCTTGCTCTGACACTTTCTGGCTTGCTCTTTCTGCCTCTGTCTTTATCTCTATCATCTCTGTTTCTCTCTGTCTGAATTGCTCTTTTTCTTACTCTTTTTCTTTCCTTCACTCTCTGGCTTTCTAACTCTCTTTGTTTCTGTCTGTTTGTTTCTCTGTCTGTCTGTCTGTCTCTCTCTGTCTCTGTCTTTCTTCTCTCTTTCTCTCTCTTTGGATCTGGCTGATTTTGTCTCACTCTAACTCTGCTTCTTTCTGTCGCCCCAAATAGCTCTTTTTCTTTCTCTTTCTTTTTCTCATTTTTTGGCTTTCCCCCTCTGTATATCTGTCAGTTTGTCTGTTTGTCTCTCTGCAAGGAAGAGATCAAAACAATAAGGGAATCACACAAATAGGCGGGAGAGAGAGAGAGAGAGAGAGAGAGAGAGAGAGAGAGAGAGAGAGAATGAGAAGGAAGGAAAGATTGAGTGTAAATGAGAAAAAGAATGAGAAACAGAGATCCAGAGAGATAGTGAGAGTAACAGTCAGACAGCCAGCGAAAAGAAAAGATATTTTCTGAGAAAAAAAATGGAGAAAGAGAAAAACAGAGAAAGGTAGAGAGACAGCCAGAGAGGGAGAGAGATAGAAGGAGATAGAGGAAGAGAGTAAAAAATAGAGGAACAAAGACATGGAGAATTACAGAGTAACAGAGAAGAGAGAGAAATACAGGAATAGAGTCAATAAATAAGTAATAAAGAGACAGACAGAGAGCCACAGAAAAATAAAAATAAAATGAGAGACACACATAAAAAGACAGACAGACAGAGTGACAGAAGGACAGACAGAGGGAGAGCAAAACAAAAGCAGAGAAAGAGATGGAGTCAAAGACAGACAGAAACGTAGGAAAAGTCAGAGATAGCAAGCAAGAGAGAGAGAACCTGAGAAAGAGAGTATTAAAGATAGAGAGGGAGAGAGCCAGAAAGTGAAAAAGTGAAAGAGCAAGAAACAGAGATAGAGGAAGAAAGAGAGAAGAAGGAGTGACAGAGTCTTGGGGGTTGGGGCTGATGGTGGAGGAAAGAGAGTGTGAGTGAGAAAGGAAGAGTAACAGAGCCAGAGAGATAGAGTGACAGAGACTGACAGACAGAGAGACAAGGGAAAAGATATTGTCCAAGGAAAAGAAGAAATATTGTCAAGGGCAGAGAGAGAGAGAGAGAGAGAGAGAGAGAGAGAGAGAGAGAGAGAGAGGGAGGGAGGGAGGGAGGGAGGGAGGAGGAGGAAGGGAGGAAGGGAAGGAAACCTTGAGTGTGAATGAGAAAAAGAATGAGAGACAAAGAGCCAGACAAATAGTGAGAGTGACAGAGAGAGGAAAAGAAAGAGATAGAGAGAGAAAAAGAGAGAGAGCCAGACAGGGAGAGAGAGAGAAGTAGATAGAGCCAGATCGAAATAGTGAAAGATACAGGAAGAAAAACACAAAAAGGAATACAGAGAAATAGAGAAGAGAAAGAGAGAACAGAGTCAGTAAATACCAGAGACAGACAGAGGCAGTGAGAGAGAGCCACAGAGAGAGAAATAGAGAGTGAGAGAGTGTGTGTGAGAGAGATATAAAAAGAGAGATATAAAAACAGACAGACTGATGGAGAGGGAAACAAAGGCAGAGACAGAGGTGGACACATAGATATAGACAAAGTCAGAGATCGCAAGCTAGAGCGAGCAAGAGAGAGAATCTGAGAAAGAGCATCAAAGATGGAGATTGAGAGAGCCAGAAAGTGAAAAAGAGGAAGAGAAAGGTACACAGAGAGAGGAACAGAAAGAAAGAGAAAGAGGAGTAAGAGAGTAGGAGGGGGAACTGGTGGTGGAAGAAAGCATGAGTATGAGAAAGAAGAACAGCAGAGAGAGCCAGAGAGCCAGAGCCAGAGCCAGAGAGACAGACAGATATTATTATAGATTAATTAGTTTTTTTCTTTTTTCCCTTATTTTCACACACATTGCTTTCTGAATCATTTTGGGAGAGAAAAATCAAGGCAAAGGGGGAAAACCATGGGAGAGATACATTAATTAACCACAATAAATTTAGCAACCCACTTCATTAATTTCAACTAATTAACTGCAATTAATTTTATTGATTACCAATTAATTGTATTTATCTATCAATTTATCAATCCATCACCTTCCCCCATCACACCAAAATAGATTTCACTTATTTGTTGATTAAGTCAATTTATTAAGCAATTCAATTTTTAGATTAATCGATTGATTTCATGGGTTAATTTATTTTTATTTTTCTGTTTAGTTGAACACATGGTGCTTTATGACTCATGTTGGGAGAGAAAAATCAGAGCAAAAGGGAAGAAACCATGGGAGAGAGACAAGAACAGGAAAAGGAAGTGTGTATTGAGTGTCTTCATTTGCATTGAGTCTCCTTAGGTCACTTTTTGGATGCAGATGGCATTTCCTGTCCAAAGTCTGTGGGGATTGCCTTGGATCATTGAACTCTGACTGTGTCTGTGTCTGTGTCTGTCTCAGTCTCTCTGTTCCTCTCCCTCTTTCCATTTCTGTCTTTTCTCTTTTTCTTTCTGACTCTTTTCTTAATTTTTTTTCTCTTGATCCAGTTTTTTTCTGTCTGTCTGTTTCCCTTTCTCTCTCACACTTTGTCTCTCTGTTTGCCTCTCTGTCTCTCTCCCTCTCCCACTCTTTCTCCCTCTCCTTCCCTCCCTCTCTCACTTTCTGTCTTTTCTCTTTCTCTTTCTTTTTTCTTATTTTTCTTTCTTTCTTGATCCATTTTTTCTGCCTCTCTGTTTCTCTTTCTCTCATACTCTGTCTTTCTGTCTGTCTGTTTCTCTCCCTCTCCCTCTTCCACTCTTTCTTCCTCTCCCTCCATCTCTCTCACTTGCTGTTTTTCCCCTTTTTTTCTTTCTCTCTTGATCCATTTTTTTCTGTTTGTCTGTTTCTCTTCCTCTCTCACACTCTACTTGTCTGTGTCTCTTTGCCTGTCTCTCTCTCTTGCCTACTTCTCGGTGTTTTTCTGTCTCTGTTCCTTTCTCTCTGTTCTCTTTCCCTCTCTGGCGCTCTCTCTCTCTCACTCTCTCTCTCTCTCTCTCTCTGTCTCTCTCTCTCTCTCTCTCTCTCGGCCACTTCCTTTCTGTCCTTTCTTCTCTCCTGGCTCACACTGGCTCCATCTCTCTGGCCATGGCTCTGTCTTTTGTGTCTCTTTTTCTGCATATATCTTTGAATACTTCTTTCTATCTCTTGCTCACTCTCTTACTCTCTGACTCCTCCTCTCTCTCTGGGCCTGTGTCTCTCTTTGTGTCTCTCTCTTCTCTCTCCCCTCTTCTTCTCTGCTTCTATGACTCTCATTTCTTTCTCTCATTTTCACTCTGTGACTCCCAGATTTTCTCTGTCTCTCTCAATCTCTGTCTCTCTTTTTGTCTCTGTCTCTCGGACTCTCTGTTTCTTTTTCACTCTGTCCTTTATTCTCTGACTCTCTGTTTTCTTCTCCCTGGCTCTGCATGTTTTTCTTTTTGTGTCTGTCTCTATCTTTCTGGCACATCTCTCCTTCTTTCTCTCCCTACCTCTTTCTGTCTGTTTCTCCATTTATCTTATTTTTTATGACTATTTCTGAACCTACCTACCTTTCTTTCTTCCTTTTTCCTTCCTTCCCTCCCCGCCCCCTCTTACTCTCTGTCTCTGTCTCTGTCTCTCGTTGGATCTGACTTGATATCATTGATTCTGCTTCTCTCTGTCCCTCAAAATCACTTTTTCTTCCTCACTCTCTTTCTCAGTTTCTTGCTTTCCCCTGTGTCTAGCTGTCTGTCTTTCTTGGGAAGAAAGAGACAGAAACAGTGAGGGAGATACACACTCTCACACACACAGAGCGGGGAGAGAGAGAGAAAGAGATTAAGAGAGAGAGAGAAAGAGATAAAGAGAGAGAGAGAAAGAAAGAGAGATTAAAAGGGGGAGAGAGAGAGAGAGAGATTAAAGAGGGGGAGAGAGAAATTAAGAAGGGGAGAGAGATTAAGAGGGAGAGAGAGAGATTAAGTGGGAGAGAGAGATTAAGAGGGAGAGAGAGAGAGAAAGACAGAGAGACAGAAAGAGATTAAGAGGGGTAGAGAGAGAGAGGTTAAAAGGGGGAGAGAGAGATTAAGAGGGGGAGAGAGAGAGATCAAGAAGGGGAGAAAGAGATTAAGAGGAAGAGAGAGAGATTAAGAGGGAGACAGAGAGACAAACATTAAGAGGGAGAGAGAGAATAAGAGGGAGAGAGAGAGAATAAGAGGGAGAGAGAGAGAGATTAAGAGAGAGAGAGAAAGAGAGAGATTAAGAGGGGGAGAGAGAAAGAAAGAGATTAAAAGGGGGAAAGAGATTAAGAAGGGGAGAGAGAGATTAAGAGGGGGAGAAAGAGAGATTAAGAGGAAGAGAGAGAGATTAAGAGGGAGACAGAGACAGACATTAAGAGGGAGAGAGAGAATAAGAGGAAAGAGAGATTAAGAGGGGGAGAGAGATTAAGAGGGGGAGGGAGAGATTAAGAGGGGAAGGGAGAGATTAGGAGAGGGAGATTAAGGTAGAGAGATTAAGAGGGAGAGAGAGATTAAGAGAGAGATTAAGAGGGGGAGAGAGAGAATAAGAGGGAGAGTGAGATTAAGAGGGAGAGAAAGAGACAGAGAGAGAAAGAGAGAGACTTTAAGAGAGAGAGAAACAGACAGACAGAAAGACACAGAGACAGAGAAACAGAGAGAGAGAAAGAGGGAGAAGGAAAGATTGAGTGTGAATGAGAAAAAGAATGAGAAACAGGGAGCCAGAGAGATAGTGAGACAGACAGAGAGGAAGAGAAAGAAAGAGACAGAGAGAGAAAAAGAGAGACAGCCAAGAGGGAGAGAGAGAGAAGATAGAAAAAGAGAGTGTAAAACAGAGGAAGGAAAAGACATAGAGAAATACAGAGAAACAGAGAAGAGAGAGAAAAAGAGGAATAGTCCATAAATAAGTCATGAAGAGACAGCCACAGAGAGATAAAAAGAGAATGAGAGAGACATCAAAAATGAGAGACACAAAGACAGACAGACAGAGGGACAGATAGAGGGAGAAGAAGAGAGAAGCAGAGATAGAGATGGAACCAAAGACAGAGACATAGAAAAAGTCAGAGATAGCAAGCGAGAGAGAGAATCTGAGAAAGAGTGTTAAAGATAGAGAGGGAGAGAGCGAGAAAGTGAAAAAGGGAAAGAGCAAGAAACAGAGATAGAGGAATGACCCGACCCGCGGGCCTTGAGCTAAGGGTGCCTGAGATCTCGCATCGGCCTGTGAGCCAAAAAGGCTGGGGAGGCATCAACCTGGGGATGGGCTGTGAAAGGAAAGAATGGAGACCATTCTGTATAAGGGCAGAATAGCTCGTTTATTGAGGCTCAGTACAGGGTTTTTATACATGGTATATCAAAGTAAATTTTCATATAACAAAGGATGTAACATTTGTTGACCATTTGTCAGGAAATTGAATAAGGGGAGGAATCTTTGTGTATGTGTGACTTCTTGAAGCAGGATGCCTGCTTGACACTTTCTTGAGGTATTTGATCGTATCTTGCTTCCTGGTATGCACTTTTTGGGGGCAGGGGTTTGGTGATGTCTCTTACAGTCTCTTTGTCTCCAACAGAGGAACAGAGAGAACAGAGAAGAAGGAGTGACAGAGTATTGGGGGATGGAGATGGTGGTGGAGGAAAGTGTGAGTGTGAGTGAGAAAGAGGAAGAGTGACAGAGAGAGCCAGAGAGATAGAGTGACAGAGACTGAGAGCCAGAGAGAGAGAGAGAGAGAGAGAGAGAGAGAGAGAGAGAGAGAGAGAGGAAGAAAGGGAAAGAGGGAGAGAGTGAGAAGGGGGAAGGGAGAAGTGGAGGGAGGGAGAGGAGGAAACATTGAGTGTTAGTGAGAAAAAGAATGAGAAACAGAGAGCCGGAGAAATAGTGAGTGTGACTGACAGAGAGAGAGGGAAAGAAAGAAAGAGACAGAGAGAACAAGAGAGACAGCCAGAGAGAGAAGTAGATAGAGCCAGAGAGAAAGAGTGAAAAATGCAGGAAGAAAAACACAGAGAGGAATACACAGAAACGGAGAAGAGAGAGAAAGAGAGAACAGAGCCAGTAAATAACAGAGACAGAGGCAGTGAGAGAGAGAGAGCAAAAGAGAGTGAGAGATATAAAAAGAGAGATATAAAGACAGACAGACAGACAGATGGAGAGGGAGACAAGAGAGAGAAAGAGAGAGACAGAGAGAGAGACAGAGAGAAATAGTGAGAGTGACAGACAGAGAGAGGCAAAGAAAGAAAGAGACAGACAGAACAAGAGAGACAGCCAGAAAGGGAGAAGGAGAGATTAAGATGGAGAGAGAGAGAAAAAGAGAGAAATTAAAAGAAAGAGAAAGAGATTAAGAGAGAGAGAGATTAAGCGAGGAGAGAGATTAAGAGGGAGAGAGAGACAGAGAGAGATGGAGGGAGAGAGAGACAGAGAGAGAGAAAGAGAGACATTAAATGGGAGAGGTAAAGATTAAGAGGGAGAGAGAGAAATTTAGAGTGAGAGAGATTAAGAGGAAGAGAGAGAGAGATAAAGAGAGATAGAGAAAAAGAGAGATTAAAAGGGAGAGAGAAATCAAGAGGGGGAGACAGAGATTAGCGAGAGAAAGAGATTATGAGGTGGAGAGAGATTAAGAGAAGAAAAGAGATATTAATAGGGGGGAGAGAGAAATTAAAAGGGAGAGGGAGAGAGAGAAATTAAGAGGGAAAGACAGAGAGAGAGACAGGGAGAGAGAAACCAATCAGTTATTCCATGTTCATTTCTAAGCGCTGCTGCTTGGCACACATACACGTTCCTCAGGAGAAAAGATGATCTGATTCTCCCATTTCTTTGAGGACTTCTCACATTTTGTTGTGATCCACACAGTCAAAGGCCTTAATGTATTCAGTAAAACAGATGTAAATTTGTTTTTTCTGTAGCTCCCTTATTTTCTCCATAATTCAGCAATTCTGCACTTTGCTCTAGTTGTTTCAAAAACAAATGGCCTCTTCTGATACATCTCAGTTTCCATAGCGCTGAAGCCTGACTTACACAATCTTAAGTATAAGCTTGTTGGCCGTGAAATGAGTTCCATTGTTTGGCAATGTGAACATGCCTTGTTAGTGCCCTTCTTTAGCATTAGGGCAGGAATTGATCTTTTCCAATCCAGTGGTCACTGTTACATTTCCCAAATTGTCCGTACAGCGAGGGCAGCACTTTCACGGCATCATCTTTAAGGATTTTAAACTGCCCAGCTAGAATTCCTTTACCTCCATTGTCCTTATTTGTAATGCTTGGCAGGCCTAAAGCCCCCTTCACTTTATTCTCCAGGATATGTTACTCTAGGTTAGTAAGCCCGCCATTTCCCTTGCATTTTGGGCATTTTTGCCACTTACTCTCAATCTCTTCTGCTTCTGTTAATTCCTATCATTTTTGCATGAAACATTCCCTCAATTTCTCTAATTTCCTTGGTTTTTTGTCTGTCCCATTCTATTGATTTCTTCCATTTCTTTGCATTGCTCTTTTTAGGAATGCCTCCTGATTATCTCTTCTTGCTATTCTCTGGAATTCTGCATTCAGTTGGGTGTATCTTTCCCTTTCCCTTTCATTCTTCATTCGCAGTCAATTTGCTTTCTTGCTCTTTTTCTTTGCAAATTTTTTTTCTGCTGCTTCCTGTACAACATTGCAAACAACTCTGTTTGCAGTTCTTCAGGTACCCCATCTAGCTGATCTAATCCCTTAAAACTATTCATCACCTCCAGTTCATATTCATAAGGGATGTTATTTAAGGTAACACCTATATGGTCTGCTGGTTTTCCGTACTTTCGTCAATTATGTGTAAATTTTGCAATAAGAAGCTCATGATGTAGTGCACAATCAGATCCAGGTCTTTGTTTTAACTGACTCTAGTGTCCCTACCTTTGGCGACTGACTTTATAATCAGTCTGATTTTGATATTGACCATCTAGTGATGTGCACTAGATTCGTCTTTAGGGTTATTGGAAAAGAATATTTTGGGAGGGAGGAAGGGAAAGAATTTGGAGCTCAAAGTTTTTAAAACAAATGTCAAAACTTGTTTTTACTTGTAACTGAGGAAAATAAAATACTAAATAAAAAGGAAAAAAGAAGAAATAAATAAAAAGAATATTTATGACCAGTGAGTTGTCTTGGCAAAATTTTGTTTCTTACCCAGTAATAAATTGTTCTGCAGGTTATGGCTATGCCATATTGTTTGAGGTAAGTTATGGCCAGCCCTAATCCTTACTTCTCTTTTTCCATTGATTTCCTTGATGATATCTAACTTTTATTATTCTATATATTATGTTTCCTAGCTGTATAAAATTACACTTTGGAAGTTTGATATGACACTGAAAAAAAGAAATTAAATTTGGAAGGATGTTCATTTTTTTTTGTTTTTGGCTAAGGCAATTGGGTTTAAGTAACTTGCCCAGAGTGACACAGCTAGTAAGTGTTAAGTGTTTAATGCCAGATTTGAACGCAGGTCCTATTGGGCTAGTTCTTTATCCATTCTGCCACCTATTGCCCCCGTATATTCATGTTTCATATAATTGTTTGGTCTACCCAGGTTAAATTATTCAGAGCTGCCTTTATTGGTATACAGAGTATTTTGTAATTGTGTCCATATGGTACCATGTGTCTTAGCAGCTGGGTTCCCCAGTATTTTACATTATCTGTAGTTATTTTTAATGGAGTTTTGCATTCTATCTTTCCCAATAGGTAATTCACAGAAGTGTCAATGATTTGTATGGGTTTATTTTATATATTGCAACCATGATGGTTTTATTTCCTCTTTCACTATGCTTTATTACTTCATTTTCTTTTTTTTGTCTGTTATTACTATAAAAACTAGAATATCCAATGTTCTATTGGATAATGTGCTAATGGGAGTCTTTGTGCACCCAAATTTATTGTATATGCTTTTAGTTTGCTCCTATTAAAAATAATACTTTCTTGGTTTTGGAGAAATGCTGTTTATCATTTTAGAAAAGCTTCATTTATTCCCATGCTTTCTAGTGTTTTTCGTAGGAATGGGAATTGTATTTCGTCAAAATCCTTTTAAGCGTCTATTGAAATAATGTTACTTTTGTTATAAATTTGGTCAATGATGCTTATGGTTTCCTTATATGGAACCAGCTCTCTATTCCGGGTATAAGTTCTGCTTAAGTATGGGATAAGCTCTTTATGATATGTTACAGTAATATCCTTGCAAGTGTTTTGTTTATGTTTTTGTATCAATATTCATTAGGAAAATTGTTCTACAGTTTTTCCCTGTGTTTCGGCTCTCCCTAGTTAGATATCAAAACCATATTGGTGTCATAGAAAGAATTTGGTAGGGTTCCTTCTTTTTTCAATTATTCTGAAACAGTTTATATGGTATTAGAATTAGCTTTTTTTTTGTTGAATTCACTTGTAAATCTTTCTGGTCCTCGGAGTTGCTTTTTCCCTCTTTGGGAGCTCATTTATGACTTATTCAATTTCTTTTCCTGAGATACTTCAGTATTCTATTTCCTCTTCTTCCAATATGAACTATTTATTTTTTGTAAATATTCATCAGGACAGAACCACTGTAACCAAGACTAAAAGGGAAGTACAAAGCTGGGAAAAAAATCTTTACAACCAGTGTTTCTGATAGTCTCATTTCTTTTTTTTCCAATGGTAAGTATATTGAAATATATAATAATTCCAATATATGCATACATCTCTATAGAGTTATCTTGCTGCACAAGAAAAATTGGATCTAGAAAGAGAAAAAAAAAAACAACCTAAGAAGGAAAATAAAATGCAATCAAACATTCACAGAAAGCATTAAAATGTTATGTCATGGTCCACACTCAGTTCCCCCAGGCCTCTCTCTGGATGCATATTACTTTCTTCATCGCTGAACATTAGGAACTGGTTTGAAACATCTCATTGTTGAAGAGAACCACGTCCATAAGAATTGAGCATCGTATAGTGTTGTTGCTGTATATAATGATCTCCTGGTTCTTCTCATTTCACTCAGCATCAGTTTACGTAGGTCTCTCCATGTGTCTCTGAAATCATACTGCTGGTCGTTTCTGACAGACCAATAAAATTCCATGACATTCATATACCATAATTTATTCAGCCCCTCTCCAATTGATGGGCATCCATTCAGTTTCCAGTTTCTAGCCACTACAAAAAGGGCTGCCACAAACATTCTTGCATATGTGGGGCCCTTTCCTTCCTTTAAAATCTCTTTGGGATATAAGCCCAATAGAAACACTGTTGGATCACAGGTTATGCACAGTTTGATAACTCTTTGAGCATAGCTCCAAATTGCTCTCCAGAATGGTTGGATCCGTTCACAGTTCTACCAACAATGTATCAGTGTCCCATTTTTCCCACATCCCCTCCAACATTTGTTGTTTTCTTTTCCTGTCATCTTAGCCAATCTGACAGGTATTTACTGGTATCTCAGAGTTGTCTTAATTTGCATTTTTCTGATCAATAGTGATTTGGAGCACCTTTTCATATGATTACAAATAGTTTTAATTTCTTCATCTGAAAATTATCTACTCATATCTTTTGACCATTTATCAATGGGAAAATGTTTTGAATTCTTAAAAATTTGAGTTAATTCTCTATGTATTTGAGAAATGAGGTCTTTATTAGAACCTTTGAATGTAAAAATGATTTCCCACTTTGCTTCCCTTTCAAGCTTGTCTGCATTAGTTTTGTTTGTACAAAATCTTTGTAACTTAAAATAATAAGAATTATGTGTTTTGTGTTCAGTTATGATTTCTAGTTCTTCTGTGGACACAAATTCATCACTTCGCCACAGATCTGAGAGGTAAACTATTCTATGTTTCTTTAATCTGCTTGTAATTATCACTCTTTATGTCTAAATCATGAATCCATTTAGATCTTACCTTAGAACGTGGTGTTACCTGTAGGTAAAGCCCTAATTTCTTCCATACTAGTTTCCAAATTTCCCAGCAGTTTTTGTCAAATAGTGAGTTCTTATCCCCAAAATTGGGGTTCTTTTGGTTTGTGGAACACTAAATTGCTGTAGTTATTGACTGTATTGTCCTGTGATCCTATCCTATTCCACTGATCCACTATACTATTTCTTAGCCAGTACCAAATGGTTTTAATGCTGATTGATTTATAATATAGCTTTAGATCTGGTACAGCTAGGCCACCTTCATCAGCATTTGTTTTTCATTAATTCCCTTGAAATTCTTGAGCTTTTGTTCTTCCAGAAGAACTTTGTTACTATTTTTGTGAGATGTGTTAAATAATTTCTTGAGAGTCTGATTGGTGTTGCGCTAAATAAGTGTATTAATTTAGGTAGTATTGTCATTTTTATTATATTCACTCAGTCTTCCCATGAGCACTTGATATTTTTCCAACTGATTAGATCTGACTTGATTTGTGTGGAGAGTGTTTTGTTGTTTAGTTCCTATAGTTCCTGACTTTTCCTCGGCAGACAAATTCCCAAATATTTTATACTATCAATAGTTATTTTAAATGGAATTTCTTGCTGCTGAACTTTGTTGGTAATACATAAAAATGCTGATGATTTATGTGGATTTATTTTGTATCCTGCAACTTTGCTAAAGTTGTGAATTGTTTGTAGGAGTTTTTTAGTTGAGTCTCTATGGTTCTCTAAGTATACCATCATATCATCTGCAAAGAGTGATAATTTGATTTCCTCATGACCTACTCTAATTCCTTTAATCTCATTTTCTTCTCTTACTGCCAAAGCTAGCATTTCTAATACAATATTGAAGAGTAATGGTGACATTGGGCAGCCTGGTTTCACTCCTGATCTTATTGGCAATGGTTCTACTTTGTCCCTATTACATATGATGCTTGCTGATATTTTTATATAGATACTACTGAACATTTAAAGGAAAAGTCCATTTATTTCAATATTCCGTAGTGTTATTTAACAAAAATCAATGTTGGATTTTATCAAATGCTTTTTCTGCATCTATTGAGATAATCATATGATTTTTCTTAGTTTGTTTATTAATAGTTGATTTTGCTGATACTTTTTCTAATATTGAACCACTCCTCCATTCCTGGTATAAATCCTACTGGTCACAGTATACTATCCTGCAGATTACTGTCTGTAATCTAATTCCTAATATCTTATTTATAATTTTTGCATCAATATTCATTAAGAAAATTGCTCTATAATTTTCTTTCTGTATTTTCACCCCACCTGGTTTGGCTGTCAGCATCATATCTGTATCCTAAAAGGAATGTGGTAGTATACCTCCTTTCCCAATTTTTTCAAATAGTTTGTATAGTATTGGAATTAATTGTTCTTTGAATGTTTGGTAGATGCACATGTAAATCCATCTGGCCCAGGAGATTTTTTCCTATGGAGTTCATTAATACCTTGTTCTATTTCTTTTTCTAAAATGGGGCTATTTAAATAATTTATTTCCTCTTCTGTTAACCTGGGCAGTCTGTATTTTTGGTGATATTCCTCCATTTCATGTAGATTATCAAATTTATTGGCATAAAGTTGGGCAAAATAACTCCTAATTATTACTCTAATTTCCTTTTCATTGGAGGAAAGTTCTGCCTTATTTTTTTTAATTAAAACTTTTTATTTGCAAAACATACATATGAGTAATTCTGCAGCATTAACCCTTACAAAGCTTTCTGTTACATATTGTTCCCCCCCCTACTCCTTACCCCTCCACTAGATGGCAGGATATCCACTACATGTTAATTATGTTAAAATACTTAACAAATCGAACATATGTATACCTATTTCCACACTTCATTTTTGTTCAAGGAAAATCGTATATACAAGAAAGAAAAATCGGAGAAAGGAAACCCAATGCAAGCAAATATCAATAGAGAGCATGAAAATGTTATGTTGTAGTCCACATTTCACACACCTCTCTCTGGGTGTTTATGGATTTCTTCACTGAACAATTGGAACTGGTTTGAAATGTTTCATTGTTGAAGAGAACCATGTCCATCAGAATTGATCATCATATAGTGTTGTTGTTGCCGTGTACAATGATCTCCTGGTTCTGCTGATTTTGCTCAGGATCAGTTCATGTAAGTCTCTCCAGGCTTCTCTGAAATCATCTTGTTGGGCGATTCTCACAGAACAATAATATTCCATAACATTCATGTACCATAATTTATTCAGCCACTCTCCAATTGATGGGCATCCCTTCAGTTTCCAGTTTCTAACCACTACAAAAAGGGCTGCCACAAACATTCTTGCACATGTGGGGCCCTTTCCTTCCTCTAAGATTTCTTTGGGATATAAGCCCAATAGAAATGCTGCTGGGTCAAAGGGTATGCATAGTTTGATAACTTTTTTTTTTACATTTGAAATTTAATTAATTAATTTATTTTTTATTAAAGCTTTTTATTTGCATAATATGTATATGGGGAGTTTCCTAACATTGATCTTTACAGAGATTTCCATTACAAATTTTACCCCCAGTCCCTTTCCCTCCCGTAGATGGCAGGAAGTCCATTACATGTTAATAATGTTGAAATGCTTGAGAAGTTATGCAAGAAAAATCCTATCTACAAGAAAAAAACAAAAAGAATCGGAGAAAGGCAACACAATGCAAGCAAACCTCAATAGAGAGCATGAAAATGTTATGTTGTGGTCCATATTTCATATCCCTCTCTCTGAGTGTATATGGTTTTCTTCAGTGAACAATTGGAACTGGTTTGAGACAATTCTTTGTTGCAGAGAGCAATGTCCTTCAGAATTGATCGTCATATAGTATTGTTGTTGCTGAGTATAATGATCTCCTGGTTCTGCTCACTTCACTCAGGATCAGTTCATGCAAGTCCCTCCAGGCCTCTCTGAAATCGTCCTGCTGGTCGTTTCTTACACAGCAATAATATTCCATGACATTCACATACCATAATTCATTTAGCCATTCTCCAATTGATGGGCATCCATTCAGTTTCCAGTTTCTAGCCACTACAAAAGGGCTGCCACAAACATTTTTGCACATGTGGGGCCCTTTCCCTCCTCTAAGATCTCTTTGGGACACAGGCCCAATAGAAACACTGCTGGGTCAAAGGGTATGCACAGTTTGATAACTTTTTGAGCATAGCTCCAAATTGCTCTCCAGATTGTAGATCCAGTTGGATCTGTTCACAGCTCCATCAACAATGCATCAATGTCCCAGTCTCCCCAAATCCCCTCCAACATTCATCGTTATCTTTTCCTGTCATTTTAGCCAATCTGACAGGGGTGTAGTGGTATCTCAGCGTTGTTTTAATTTGAATTTCTCTGATCAATAGTGATTTGGAGCAACTTTTCATATGACTAGAGATGGTTTTAATTTCATCATCTGAAAATTGTCTGTTCATATCCCTTGACCACTTATCTATTGAAGAGTGGCTTGAATTCTTATATATATGAGACAATTCTCTATAAATTTTAGAAATGAGGCCTTTATCAGAACCATTAAATGTAAAGATGATTTCCCAATTTGATGCTTCCCTCCTAATCTTGTCTGCATTTGTTTTGTTTGTACAGAAACTTTTTAACTTAATATAATCAAAATTATCCATCTGGTGTTCAATTTGGAGATCCAGGTCTTCTTTGGACATAAATTTATTCTATCTCCACAGGTCTGAGAGATAAACTATATTACGTTCCTCTAACTTGCTTACAAAGTCCCTCATTATATCTAGATCATGAACCCATTCAGATCTTATCTTGGTATGTGGTGTTAGGTATGGGTCAAGCCCTAATTTCTTCCACACTAGTTTCCAATTTTCCCAGCAGTTTTTGCCGAATAGTGAGTATTTATCCCAAAAGCTGGGGTCTTTGGGTTT
>JAJPUD010022149.1:0-21897 GCA_023553655.1 Myrmecobius fasciatus | reverse complement strand
TTTTTTTCTAGCCTGATTATTTTTCATTCTGATTTTTTTTTAGTCCACTTGGCCCTTCTCCAACAACATCTAGACAGGGAGGAGGCACTTCTGGGTTAATCACAATTTCCAGCTTGACTGAATGTGACCGTTCCAGTGAAAAGCCTTCTGGGATTTTGCCCATTCAATCACAAGCTAAAGTCTTAGGCAACTTTAGTGGACAACATAGAAAACAAAGAGGCTGAAGGAAATTCTACCACAGCTGGAAGCTGAGACAGGGAATTCCTGTTGCCACTGATGACTGAAAATGAGGCGGGTAACTGTATCTAATCCACATGATGAGGAAGATTTCCAGGTGGCCTGTTAAATTACTCAAACATTTAAGCAGGAGGAGAGGGGGAGGGGAAACAATCCAGAGCTACCTTATTGCTTAAATCTTGAGAACAGAAATCTGAGAGCCAAGCAATTTCTGTCTTATGTCTTCTCCCAAACACTTGTTGATGGCAGTGTACTAATTTATACTCTGGAAATCACTCAAATATTTAATCAAACATTTTTTCTTACTCATCCTCGGCATATTTTAAATAGAGGCTTTCTATGTATGAAGTGATGTTTTCTAAAAATTTATACACAGAAAAAATAAGTCATTTTGGTCTCTTACAAATATAAGCAAAGTGAAAAATAAAATACATCCATAAATCCTACTAGTCCATTTCTTTTAAACTTACAGTCTCCAGAAGACAAATCACAGGTGAGCTAACTTTCAGGTAAATGGGCATATTTAGCGAACAATGCCAAATTGAAATGTGAGTACATGCACAAGAGGGAAAATGACATAAAGGCAATGTTGTTTGGAAAGTGCCATCATTTCTCAACTTCCTCTTGATCAAGGAGGGGTGGGTCAAGGGAAAGAAAGAACAGAGAGGAGTATAGGAAAGTAAGGGGAGGAGAAAAAACAAAAGGAAAACCAGAAGCCAGGCATTGACCCAGTACTTAATTGTGTTTACTTGCATTTTACTCTTTTTGTTTTATATTTTAAAACATGTCTCAGAACAAGGAGGCCAATTTAGCTGACAGACATGGATTTCTAAGGATATTAATAATAAATGTCTCAGACTAATTAACTTAAAGAAGTTCAATCATTAATATAGTCTGACTCATCTTAGGTATCTGCACCTACCCACATACTATTCTACTAATTATGAACTTTTTAATGTGTTTTGTTACAAAATGGAAAGTAATATAGTCTGACAAGGCTGTTGACATCATTTTCTTAGCTACACTTTTTTTTAGAATACTTTTTAGTTTTTCTATCTTCAGTCCCTTGGCTACTATGTAAACCTAAAATTGCTCTTTCCTTATTTCTTAGTCATTTATAAGTAGTTTGACATTATATTTTTGCAAAAAAGGTAAATTTCCCTGGAAAAAAAGGAAAGTATGTATTTCTATGCTTATAATGCTTATTTTGAATTTTTTTTTGTATTCGTGAAGTCTCACGAGAACATAATTTTAAATTATCTGGAAGAGAATTGGTGTTCTTTGTGGGCATTTTTTAAAAGAAATTGGTCCTTTAACATAATGTTAAGCTTCACAATTTATGACTGTATTCTTCATTGTGGTGTTTTCCAATACCCTTTTATTACAGGCTCTAAATTATACTTCCACAGGAAAAGTCTGTCTTTAAACTTTTAGGTCAGAATTGTTCAGATCTTTTCACACTGAATCAAGTCAGTTTTAAAGCTGGCAAAATCCTTGGCAGCCTTGTAAATCTTTCAAAAGATGTTATCCAATTACCCTTCATGGGCCACAGGATTCTACAGCGTGACTCTTTCCTTCTCTGTAAGGAATTAAGTGCTCATGAAAGGTTAGAAACCAATGGAGTTGAAAAGTAAGGCTCTGCATTTTTGTTAGTTCACATGACATAGATATATCTCTAGCTACCCATATATTGTAGGAGTTCCCACAAATATTCAAACCTGAGCATGGGCTGTTTTCCATCTAAAGCATCATGAAAACATGTAAGCTTATGTTGCTCCAAATTAACTAACATTCGTAATAAGCATCAAACTGCTTCCTGTTACCAATCTGCAACTCCCCCTTCCTCTGAACTTCGAATGTGGGATTTCCTACGGTGATTTAGTCCACATGGTCAGGAGGAAGAACCACAATTGCTCCTGGTAAATTTTATAATTAAACAAGATAAATTTTCTAGACCTATACAAGCTCAATAAATACTTGTTGACTTGGTAGAGAAAATGGTATTAAAGATGGTTTCAACCTTTAAAAAAAATGTTCATTCTCTGTTAATAAAACATGAATGGCTCTCTGTTCCTTCAGCTTTATTATATAGGATATTAACAAAAGAGCTAGGGAATGTCTTAAATCAACTTAAATGAAGGTCTATTTTATGTCACCTGATAGCTAGAATGATGAAGGAAAAATATGATTATGTGTAAAAGAGTGTTAAGATGCTTCAGGAAATAAATGTGAGATTGTGTCCTGATTATTCAGGAGAATTTTAAAATATCTATTCTCTTTGTGATGTAAAATGAAGATCTATGACTATGGGATTGCAGTATTCCCCTTGACCTTTGAGACCTTTAAGTCATTCATTCTCTTATGACCTCTGATCTTTGACCCATCATGATCCTGATTATTATTTCACTGGATTTTTCTACAAGCAAAAAAGGCTTGTTTCATAGTCTACAGGTCAAAATCAGGCAGCAGCCCTGTTGTACTTGCAGTGATTCAAGAAAGAATTGTCAAGATATATTTTATTAAACATCCTGATATGCATAATACCAAATATCTACACAACTGAAAGCATCCTGTGCATTATATTACAAACAACATATTTTATATTCAGTTTTGTATGTTCTTCTAAATTTTTAATCTTGAATAAGACAGAGAACAATATGGGAGAGTCAAAGTTATTAGTGTGGCTTTGCAGTTTCTACAATCTTCTTAGAATAAGTTGCTGACCCCACTTCTCTTACTGTGTATTTAAGGACTTCTCGTAATTACCTGCCCTGAATACTCCCACATCCAGAGAAATATTTCTCTCAGCAAGACTGTAACTAAAGGGTGAATGTATATGTGTACATTCACAAATATATAGAAACAACAAATATTTTTGTGTTGCACTAAGAATTAAAGTTGTTTTCATTCATAAAGTTAAGTGGAATATCGAGAGAACATTCTGGGCAATTCAGCATAAAGAAAAGGGGAGAATCATTGAAAGAGAAACTCTTCTGATCAATACTTCAAATTTCCATGGTGTACAAAACAGAAAGGGTAACATTCTCAGATAATCCAGAATCTTTCTTCATCCAGGAAACAGTATCTAATAAACAATATCAAATATCTGAAGCAAGAAAGAATTGGGAAGAAGAGAGGCTGGGGGGAAGAGCAAAAGATATGGAAGAATAAATAACTTACAAATGCTTCATAACAAAGTAGTTTGCAATATTTCTTCTTGCTGAAGAAGCCTCTGGAACTGTATGTTTCATAACCGATATGTATTTGTTTCATTTTCTTGGGTCGAGATAGAAGCTCAATACCCATAGGTATGACCTTTTTCTTTTTTTCTTCTGCTGTAAACTAATTTTTTCTGATTATTTGGCAATGTTATTTCATACTCATGTATAATTTCTTATTTTTAGCGTTTTACTCCAAAGTTCCCAATTAATTTTTAAATAACATTGAAGCTTCATTGTGAAATTGTCAGCTCAGTGCAGTTAACTCTTGATAGGTTGATATAACGTTCTCTATATGCACGATGTAAGATACATTTTACATTAAACAAAATGTGTTCTAATTATATTGGAACTCATGGAGACACTTATTTTGTGATGTTATTCAGTCATTTCTGACTTTTTGTGACATTGTTTGGAGTTTTCTTGGCCAAGATGCTGAAGTGATTGATTGGTCATTTCCTTCTCCAACTCATTTTACAAATGAAGAAACTAAGGCAAACAGCTTAGTGACTTGCCCAAGATCACATAGCTAGTAACTAACTGTCTGAGGTCAAATTTGAACCCAGGAAAAGGAATCTTCTTGACTCCAGACTCAATGGATAATGTTACACCACTGAACAGTTGTACCACTGGCTAAATCAAAGAGACTAGATTGACCATTTGGGAATTTATCAATTCCTTGAGAGATTTGAGGATTTATGATGGGGATTTTAAGATTTTTGTAATCAGGAAAATCTTAAAAGGACAGGATAAAACTGGAGAAAAAAAATAAAGTGTGTATGTATGTACAGGTGTATTTTCATATGTGTTAGTATGCACATGCTTGTGTACAGGTAATTTGTATGCATGTTGGTATGTGTGCATGTGTGTTTCCATGTGTGTCAGTGCAGTGTGGGGTGTATGTTTGCATTGTGTTTGTATGCACACATGTGTGCAGGTGTGTTTGCATTGTGGTGATGCACACTGTGTAGGTGTAGTTTCACGTATGGCTATGCTCATGTGTATGTACATGCATGTTTGTGTGTGTTGCACACAGGTGTGTACAGGCATGTTTGCACATGTGTTTGGTGCGCATGCATTTATGTGCGGGTTATTTGCATGTGTGCTGATGCATGTGCACATGTGTGCACCTGTATTTGCATGTTGTGTTTGTGTGTGCATGTGTGTTTGCATGTATGGTGGTGCACTGTGTTGATAAGTGTTTGCATTTATGTTGGTGTGCACGTGCGTGTGCAGGTATGTTTATTGTGATGGTGTGCACATGTGTGTAGGTGTGGTTGAAGTTTGCTTGCATATGCTTGCATATATGTCTGTGCACACACAGGTGTGTACAGGTGTGTTTGCATAATATGTCTGTGCACACACAGGTGTGTACAGGTGTGTTTGCAATAATATGCCTGTGTGCACACAGGTGTGTGTGTGTGTGTATAGGTGTAGTTGCATAGTATGTCATGCACGCACCTCTGTGTAGGTATAGTTGCATTTATGTCTGTATGTGTATGTCTATAAACATATGTACAGAAAATATCTATTATAAAACATATAACATTGCTAGTTAAAATTATCATTTAAGTGTCAAATATCAGATACAGGAAACAAGAAAGGACATCTGGGTAACATAGACTTAGAAAGACCTGAATTCAAGTCTAGCTTGAGATACTTTCTGGCTGTGTGACCCTGAGCAAGTCAACTTAACTCTTTTTGCATCAGTTTCTTCATCTATAAAATGAGCTGGAGAAGGAAATGGCAGCCTACTTCATGGGGTCATGAAAAATCAGATATAACTAAAAATGACTGCACAACATGTAAGGAATTCTAAGCATGATTTAAGATCTGGTGGGTTTAAAGTTTGAATTTTTCATGACAGGTAAATCACATGTATGCCAAAAGGTTTAACAGTAATAAACTTGAAAATCTAAATTTTAAATAATTGCAATAGATAATAAACTACTATTAGATTCTTCTCCTATTTGGCTTCTTCAGCTCTGAAAGAATGAAAATATTGCTTGATTTAAACAACATATCCAATATTGCCTGTGAGGTAAATTTCTATTTAAAAAACAAAAACTATTTCCCTGTGACCTCTATGAGTATGTGTTGAAAACTTCTGATAGAAAATAAAATGTTAACTACTCTTATTATATAACATGGGGCATGCTGAATGTCATGGTGCTTTTTTTTCACTTGTAGCACTCTTGGATCAGAATAAAATAAATTAAGAGCTAAGAGAAATTTTAAAAATCTAACCCCCTTCATTTTATAAATGGGAAACTGAGGTGCAGAGGGGATAAATGGCTTATCTAAAGATGCATGATAATGTCAAAGCTAGGACTGTCCCCTTAGCAATCCTGATCCCTCCTACCCATTCCATATCAGAAGTGAATTAGACCTATGTTTTTACTAACTCTAAACTAGGAATTCCAAATATGTCATTCTTTTTACATTATTTGTGCTATATT
The DNA here is from genome assembly GCA_023553655.1 of Myrmecobius fasciatus. Lineage (NCBI taxonomy): Eukaryota > Metazoa > Chordata > Mammalia > Dasyuromorphia > Myrmecobiidae > Myrmecobius > Myrmecobius fasciatus. Next base: position 15,983 of record JAJPUD010022149.1, on the reverse strand, counting down.
CTACATGTGCTGCAGGTTCATGTATGTAGCCTAGAGGAAAGGGAAGAGAATAAGGATTTATATAACTCCTACTATGTGCCAGGCATAGGAGACATAGTAGACACATATGCTATGTTCTATAGCAAATAAAAACTCTGTAAAACAGAGTTTATAGGTAAGGTCTGTGACTTCTCTCTATAACCAAAAACACCAAGGCTGATCTTGAAATGTTTTAAATCCCTTATGAAAAGAAATTTCCCTGACAAGTGAAAATCAACACTGATTGGTAGACATTTAACAAGGAGGTAAGCTAAAAGTCTTCAGTTCCTCCTGATGAGACCTTGGCTTGATCAAGCAGTCTCAAGGGATCTGGGCAGGAAGCCATTTCCATCCAGATTTCTTTAGCTAGTTGTTTCCTACATGAGCTGGATTGCCATGAGCTCTAATTGGGGGGGGGGGGTGAGATTTAGCTAAGGCTGTGTTTGGTTTACAAAGTAGACAAAAAGTAAGGTCCCTGTCCAGGTAGATGTCTTGGGGCTGGGAGATTACTTTTCTATTACACCCTCCTAAAACTGCCTGACTTTTTCAGGAGTTAGATCTTAATAGAAATAGGAAGGAAAGGATATAGCACAAATTAATAATTATTTATTAATACAATAACATAATGCAAATATTATTTCAAATATTATTTCATTCAATCTTCACAACAACCCTATAAGTGCTGCTATTATCCCCATTTTACAGTTGAAGAAACTGAGGCAAATAGAAGTTGCATGATTTAGCCAGTATTATTCATCTATTAGGTGTCTTGAAATTGGATTTGAATTCAAATCTTTCTGACTATAGTCCCAGTGCCCTATTTTCTATGCCATCTAGATGCCTCAGTAACTACAGGATATAAATATTTGTAATAATCTAAACTGAAAATTCTGAGGTAGATGGTTTCACTTATATAAAACATTATTTCCTTATTAATTTTATGTATTTTGAAATTCTGTTTATAAAGCTTTTTTAGCTATTGAAGGGCTTTAAAATTACCTCAGTGATTTAATTTAGTTTATGTATAATATACACTATTATGGTGGTTTCTCCCCATCTCTAGCCTTGTCTTTCCCCCACTTCCAAAGAACAGAGTGCAGGTTTCCCACAGTATGAAGAACATGTCACCTTTGTGAGGACCAAAATATTTTAATTTTGTTATTTAAGCTTTTGAGAGCATAATATTAACAGGAAATTGAAATCCTCACGAGGAGTTGCTTTCAATGTGTTTTAATTTAATAGTACTAGCCTAGAAATGACAAAGGAAACATAGTTTAGGGTAGTAATCTCCAAAGTGAAAGCCTGGATCAGTTCCAAGGCATGAGTGATGAAAGATTCAGAAATTAGAGAGAGAGGTTGCAATCTTCCCTCCCTCCAATAAATATTTGTAGACTTTTTTTTTCTTTCCCCAATATTCCCCCAGTGTACAAGGTCGTAGTCTTTCCCTTTTGAGCTTGGCTCAGGGAACTTAATTCCCTGGCTTGCAAACACAGGCTATGCAAGTGCCATTGAGAAAATTCCCTTCTCTCCCCCACCAGATATACACAAAGTTTACCTACAACCTATCCTGAGATCACCTCATGGCCATAGAATGTGCCTTTGGAGAGCAGGCTCTGTTTCAGATAAGTAGTGATTGACAAGTGAGTTTTATAGGATGAGCAGCTGGTGACATTCATCACAGATCTCATTACATTATCTTTCCCCCAAATCCAGTCTTTTTCCAAACCTCCCTATTACTGTCAAGACAGAGAAGTATAATGAAAATTGAGAGGGAAGTGTTCATCCTTCATTCTAGAAGAGGACCAATGACATCAGGAAGGTGATGTCTTGACTTATAAGTGAATTGGATTTAAGTAAGGCAAGCCTGTGCTAAGTTATCAGCTCTACTTTCTTCTCCAGAGTTACTCCAGTGGCAAGGCATAGGTCAGGACACATGGCAATGGCCCTACAGAGGGAAGTTAGTATCCAGGAGAAATTGCGTAATATGACTGAGTGTCAAAGGCTTGCAGAGACCTCGAGAAGAATAAAGCTTGCTTGAGAAAAGGCATTAGATTTTTCAATTAAGATATTAGTAACTTTGGAGAAAAAAGTATTTTAATATGAATGATAAGGTTGGAAGTCAAATAAGGAAAGGAAGTGGAAATATCCTATCATAAATGCTTTTCTCAAGGAGTCTAACCTGAAAAAGGAGAAGAGATGTTGGACAATAGCTAGAGAGATAAGAAAATAAATGAGAGAGAATGATTAGGGGCAATTATTGGATAAGATGGCATGAAACAGAATCACTTGCTTGTGTAAAGAGGTTTGTTTTGGTAACTTTTAAACACTCATATGAGACAAGGGTGAAGAAAATAGAGATAAAGGGCATTTGGGTGATATGAGATGAAAAGAGGAGTTCTCAGCAAATGGCTTCAATTTTTACTTTTGTTTTTTCAGCAAAATAGGAGGCATGATTCTTAGCTGAGAGTATGAGCAGAGGGGTTAATCATGGAAGGATGAAAAAGAAATGAAATGGTTTGAAACAGCTACTGAGGTAACTAAGTAAGTTTATAAGAAAAGTATTAAAAAATTGCCTTGTAGCAATCAGGGTTCAGCTAGGATTGTGCAACATAAATTTGTAGTAGACTATAGTCTACTGGTTTTGTTCTTCTCTCCAGCTTTCTTCATTAGCATTTGTGTGAACAATGTAGAATAAAACTAGTTCACCAAAGGGTCAAAATGGGAACGAGAGGAAGATAGAGTGAACACAGGGATGATGACTTAGGAAAGAACTGAGGGAATCAATGTCATGATGCTGATAAACAAGGTTTGCAAAGCAGATAGAAAGGTGGAATGACCCTAGATTATAATTGGATGAAGAAATTTAGAATTCATGAGCATGAAAGTGGTATATTTGTGTATTGTGGCAAAGTAAAGGGCATGACCTTTCCTATAGGAAGCTGACATAGAGCAGAAGTGTTATATGAATTGAGTAAATTAAGAAAATGTGAGGGTCAAGTGTTTGAAGGAGATCAATACATATGCTGAGGCCTCAAGGTATAAGGGCAAGTATTGAGAGGCAAGATTGTGAATCAGGCACTGAATTCATTAAATAAAGAAGGGATGTATCCTAGAGGTCAGTTATTATCAACTACCAGGTTTTTGATTGGCTGACAGATATGGATTAAATGAACCTCAAAGGAAAAGAAATTACTAAGTGATGATGGTACGGGGGAAAAAAACTAGAAGTGTCCAATAGGGATTAAGGCATATTCCAACTAGCGCATCTCAACTAGTGAATGGGGAGAATGAGTGAAGAAGAAGCCAGTGATAAAAAGAAATGTTAGAGAGGCTATGTAATCAGGAGGTGAGGCAGGTTTCAGTGAGAGACCTGGAGGTGAAGAAGAGTGGAAAAAGAAAAGATTTTAAATGAAAGAAGGCTTGTTTCTCACAGAACAGAATTCCCAAGAGCATAGTAAAAGGAGGAATAGCTTTAGAGTAAGACATAGGAGGATAATGGGAATAAAGAATGTAAGACTCAGCAATAGAAGAAAGAGAGACATTTGAACAATGATAGTTTGGCAGTTCAAAATCACTGGGATAGGGAGGATCTGACCAAGGAAATGTTTATTAATTATTGAGGAAGACTCCAGGATCAAACATTTCATCTTTCTCCCATCCTTTTTTGACTTTGATTTTTGTATATATTTTAAGATGTATATACTTATTAAGTGACTATATAATGGATATGGTAGCTTGGTGGACAGAGCACTGAGCCTGGAGCCAGGAAGACCCAAATTCAAATCCAGCCTCAGACACTCCTAACTATACGATTCTGGGGAAATTATTTAATATGTTTACTTTAATCCACTGGCAAAAGAAGTGATTAACTACTCCGATATCTTTTCCAAGAAAATGCCAAGGACAGCATGATGTGGTCAGATCAACCAGGGAATAAAGAGTCAGATATGACTGAGTAATATAGCAATTACATATGCATACTCAAAATTTTTAATGATAGGAAGCACAATCAAAAAAATTGAGTACACTAATATATGTAATTGATAGAGAACCTCTCTGAGTAAGAAAGAAATTAAATTCCACATCTGACACATATTGGTTGTGTAACCTCAGGCAGTGTTTAAAACTGAACATGGAATAACTGATTGGTTTAAGATTGGAAAGGGAGTATTACAAGGCTGTATATATTGTCACCTTATTTAACTTATATGCAAAGTACGTCATGAAATGTCAGGCTGGATTAATCAAAAGCTAGAATTAAAGTTGTTACTGGGGAAAATATCAACAATCTTGTATATCCAAATGATATCACTCTGGCAGAAAGTGAAGAAGAATAAGAAGTCTCTTGATGAGGGTGAAAAAGAAGTGTATAAAAGCTGGCTTGAAGCTTAATACAAAAATAATAGTAACAACAAAAACCCAACAACTGAAATCTTGGCAATTGGTATCATCACTTCCTGGCAAATTGGGGGTGAAGAAATGGAAGCAGTGTCAGATTTTTATATTCTTGGGTACAAAAATCACTGCAGACAGTGACTGCCGCCATGAAATTTTAAAAAAAAAATGCTCCTTGGAAAGAATATGGCAAATTTGGAAAGCATACTAAAAAGTAGAGACATCACCTTGCAACAAAAATCTAGAAAAATCAAAACTATGTTGGGTTTTTTTTTTTTTTCCAGTAATAATGTATGACTCTGACAGTTGGACTATACAAGGAAAGCTGAGTGCTACAGAATCAATGATGTGAATTGTAGTGCTGGAGCAGACTTTTGGCAGTCCCTTGGAGAGCAAGGAAATCAAATCAGCCAATACTTAAAGAAATTAATTCAGGCTGTTCACTGGAAGGTCAGAAACTGAAGCTTAAGCTTAATACTTTGTGTAGTGAAAAGAGAGGACTCAGTGGGGGAAAAAAAGCCCTGATATTGGGAAAGATTGAAGGCAAAAGGAAAAAGAAAGAGGATGAGATAGATAGTGTCACAGAAACAACAAAAATGAATTTGCACAAACTAGAGAGATACTGAAGTATAAAAGGCCTGGCATGCTATTGTCCATAAAGTAACAGGGGTCAATTGCGACCAAATGACTAAAGAACACGAAAACTACAGATGAGTGACTTAAAATATCAGTTCCCCAGGAAAATCTAAATTGTTGAAGACTGATCTGAATTGGTAGAGGTAGTCCTAGACTGACAGAATTATAGATCCATGTAAAAATCCTAATAAAAGACCTCAAATTTTGCCCCCCAAGTAATCTCTATCAAGATTACTCTCTGATATTACCAGCAAAAATACATTAATTATTATCCATTTTGTGAATATCTTTACTCTAAAAATAATAAAATTAACATTTATATACAGCTTTAAAGTTTTCACAATGCTTTTATGACTATGAATTCATTTAGTCCTCACAATAACTGAGAGTATCCCCATTTTACAGACAAAAAACTGTGGCTAGCTGATTGATTTCACACTCCGATCTTCCTGATTCCAATCTAATATTCCTTTCACTCCCTCACCTAGCTGACATGCTTTAGGAAACAGTCTTACCATGGCACCACAGGAGTTAAAAATGAACCATTTAGGAAATGTTAGGGAAAGTGCCCTTGCTGTTACCTTGCATTGTGATTCAGTGTTGTAAGACTTAAGCCTTTCTACTGACAGTCTCTTATTTAACCTTGGATGTGGTTCATTGACCACTGGGTCAACCTACTTTTAACAGTCAGCTTTTCAATCTATTTCAGAAAATATAAGATCCATTTTCCATATAATTCACTTGGGTTATTGGGGTATTGCCCTTCATGCCTTCAAATATATTTGTATGCCTATTTCTATTATCTAAGTCTTTGATCTTGAAGGATAAAGTATGGGTCCCTCTCACATAGCCAGGATGAATAGAACAGGTGAATCAGTGAAGACTCAATATTTTTCTTTAGAAACTGCAAATCCAGATCTATTTGAGCTACTAGAAACCTAATCAAAGGCTAAGGAATTAGCAAAGGTGGGTTTCATAGGTTTCATTTACTACTGTTTCATAAATTTTGAGCCTAAATAGTCAAATCAACAAACAATTTTTTATATTTACTATAAGCCAGGCTCTGTACAAAGGACTGGGCATACAAATAAATATAAATGCAAAAACTATTCCTGTTCTCAATGAGATTACATTCTAATGAAAGTGACAACATAAATTACTAGGCATATGCAATAATTCCTAGATTCTTTAGTACCATAAAAAGACAGTGTAGAAAGAAATTAATCTCAGAAGAGAAGAGAGTAATAGTTAAGGGAAGATAGAGAAAGTAGTTAAGTAGTGTAGAAGGGGGGATTTAAGTGGAATGTTGAAGAAAGTTCATAAAGCTTTTTGCTTTATATATAAAGTATACATATGTTCATATGTATACTTTATATATATTTATATGTATATTTAATATATACTTACGTGTATACTTAATATTTACATATATACTTAAATATATCATAAAGTATCAGAGAAACTTCATATACCATTCATATATTATTACTAATATAGGAAAAAATGTTTTCACCTTATTCGATGCAATTCAAATAAAAATGAACAAGATACTGTTCTGCTAATATTTTCTATGTACCATGCAGTATACTAGTGTTACTTTCATCCATTAGTTCAATCTGATCTCTGGATTCCAATCCAAGATCTTAAGTTTTTATGATTTCTTGGCATATGATAAGAATTTTATACTTAATGAATCCAAATGCCAATTCAGAAATCAATGGAGAATTCCATGAGTTGATAGAGAGATATATATGACCATGGGCAAGTCCCTTAACTTCCATTTACCTCAATTTCCTCAACTGTAAAATTAGGGCAATAATCATATCTATCTTGCATAGTTGTTGTGAGGATCAAATGAGATAGTATTTCCAAATGCATTTAGCACAGTGTCTGGCATATAGGCCTACATAAATGCTTATTATACCCTCACCCCTTCCCACTCCCCAAATGAATTTAAATTACATCCTTGAAAAATGTTGATATGTTTTAAACAGAAGTTTTCAGTATGGTCATCACATACTCTAGCATTTTCAGTATATTTGGTCTTTTATGTTTTTAGTATTTGAATAATATATGAGTGCAGAATTGAGTCAAAAGCATTATGGTAATAAAAGCAGCATGTATTTTTTGGTATTTTTGTTCAGTTTGTTCAATAATTAACAAATTGATAACATGTTCTTGGGACTTTCTGGCAAATTCTTTTTTTTTCTACTCAGCCAATATATTATTTTCTCCTATTTATACTTTAATCATATAGGCTATAAATTATTTGGTTAAAATATATATTAAATGAATAAATGAAAAGCAATTATTGAGCCCTTACTATATGACAAGCACTATGCTAAATAGCAAATGGAAACACAAAAATGTGTTCAAGAATTAACATTCCAATAGAGGAAATGACACATTTTTATGAAGACTCAGATATAAGCAGACAGAAAAATCCAGCACTTCTTAGGTCTTGGTAGCAGTTCAGAGAGCAAAGCTCAAGTGTCCTTAAGATGCTAAGGCTCTGGGGTCTGGTGAGAGTGGCAAGGCAAAAGTAAAATCCAGTAATCTATGGGGTACAATGGCAAGGCAGATGGTCAATCCCAGTGACCTTTATAACCTTTATTTTCTGTAAGAGCCCTGTCTGAAAAACCCCTGATGACAACTTATTCAAGTGGCATCCAATGGAGCTCAATTTCAGTTTAGTTTATTACATGACATACTGATTTATGGATTTTTTTTTGTTTCATGATAATGCCATTTCACTTTATTCTGGTTCCATAAGTTTTCATAGATTCAACTACTTGGACTTCAAATCTTCCAATCTGTTTCTCTTATAATCCTAAAGGTTGGCAAACTCATCAACAAAGTTCTTCAAGTATGCTTTAAATTTAGAGTTTTAGTAGAGGTATAAATGTTGATTTAATTCACAAGAAAGTCTCCTTAGTCTCATACTCTGACAATTTTCTACTTATAAGTAGAAAGTTCTTTCCACATTTGTGACAGCATCCTGCAGTTGTTTAGCTTTAGCATCCCAGTTTGATCTTAATTAGTCATCTCATGGGTAGAATGAGGTAGAATCATCAATAAAATGACTAAAATGCTATGTCCCTCTATAGGAATGGGGGTCCACATGCTAGCTCAAAAGAGATCATACAACCCCCACACTCCCACCTTATCCCATAGCAACTGGTATAAATATGAGTCTATATTATATAAAGATGTAATTGACCTATATTTTGGAGAAATTCTTGGTTTCTCATCTTTTAGAAGTAGACATATGATGGCTAATAATTTTTCAGTTATCTTGAAAAGATAAGAATTTTAGTCTCTTCCCTTGTTATAACTGGTCCACAGTTATTATTGGCTTGTATTTTTTATTGTTATTGGCCTATAAGTTTTCCATTTCTTATTTGATCTAAACTGAATTGTCATTGCATTGGACTTCTTGTGACTATGTAGATGACCAGAAATTTTGCAGAGTCTTCTTTGAGGCTTCATTCTTTCCTGGTTTTTTTATTATAGAATTATTTGTTTTGTTCCTTGAGTTGCTTTGATTCCTTATTATTCCTTATAATATTATTTTTTTAAATTTTTATTCAAATTGCTAATGAATAGAATCTAGAATTTGTAGAACACTTATTTTCTGAACTCTATTCCATGTTTCATTCCTGTTGCCTTTAAATGAGTGATTTGGTATTTGTTTTCTAATGAACAACAACAACATACTAGATATATTGATATAATCTTCAGTTACTTTCCACAGAGCTTCAGTAATTCTTCTCATGTAACTTCTACCACCAATGATATTTAAGGCTTGTTGATATGATGCTATGGCTATTCAGCATAATAGTCCAGTGGAGAAGGTTCATACCTTTTGCTGCTATATTTTTTTTTGATGATAGACTTTATACAGTCACTCCTACATCATTTCTTGTTTGACAGCTTGTTCATAGCTCCCCATGTACCTCTCTTTCATGTCAGTTACTCTGACAGTGTGATATACTAGATAAATACAACATCACTTGAAGGCTATTTGTGTTTTAAAAAAAGATAAGCCTTTGCATCTGAAAAAGTAGATTATATGAATTATGTATTTTCCCAAAAGCAATTGAACCCATCTTCCTCTTCCTATTCATTCCTTAAATCAATTAACTGCCTTTTATGGTGTCTGCTCCCCCCCAAAAAAAGTGTGTCATACACACATATTGTAATAGAGTTGTCCACCTCACTGCATATCACATCACCCATGAATTCTTATTCATATCCTACATATCTAATCACTTGTTAAATCTTGTTGATTCTGCCTCTGCAACAACTCCACCAATGTCCCCTTTTCTCTGCTCACATAGTCACCATCATATTTCAGTCTCTTCCCACTTCAATATATCCTGCACAATCTGCTGGAGTAAATTTCCTGGAGAAAAGATTTATGTCACCTTTCCTCTATTCAAACTCTAGTGGCTTCCTATCCTAAGATAAAATATAAACTCTTCTGTTTAGCATTTAAAATCCTTCACAACCTGGTCCCAACTACCTTTATAACTTTATTATACATTACTCCCTGTCACATACCTTCCCATCAAAATTGATCTAATTCTTCCTCATACAAGGTATTCCATCAAACATTCCCTTGCCTTTACAATGATTGCCCCTAATGTCTAGAAAGTGTTCACTAGTCACTTCCATTTCTTAGAATCCCCAGGTCCATTCAAGATTATACTCAGATATCACCTTCTACATGAAGCCTTTCTCACTTCAAGTACTTGTACTTTCCTCAGAAAATCACCTTGTATCTTTCTTGGATTTGTGGTTTCCTCCCAATATTATAAAAGATCTTTGAGGAGAGGGACTCTTTCATTATTGTCTTTGTATGACTAGTACAGTACCTGGGGTAGAATAGCATTTATTAATTCCTAGTTAATAGATATGTTATTGTGGCAAATGTTTGATCAGTCAATGCCTTTTTGTCCTCATTTATCAGTTTGGCCAACCCTCTAGATGTGATCTTGATTCCTCTCTCTACCTACTGGTGGCTTACCTACTAGCCCCAAATATACTTAAGTCCTCCCAGGTAATCCCTTACCATGCTACCCTCACTGTAGCCACCTTCATCACTTTTTCTCCACCCTCAATAAAATTAGTTTACCTGCATCTGATAGGGAGATTTTCAGCATTTCTTTCCTTGAATTAATACATTATTTCCCAAGTGAGTCAGTACCTCTCCACAACTCCTCTTTTACACAACTCTCTTAATACAGTACATGAGACAAGGTCAATAATTAAGAAATATTTATCAATACCTCCATTTAAAAAAATTGACTAACCTGAATCATGCTTTCAAGCCATTGTTTTGTAACTTTCTTCCCTTTCTAATGTAACTAAATTCAATTGAAACTGTTCTCTCTGAAGTTATCAATGATATTTTAATTACCAAATACAAATACAAAAGTCTTTTTTCAATCTTCAGTTTTACTGTTCTATCATTTGAGATTGTTAACCAACATCTCCTTCTAGATACTGTCTCTTTTGTGGGTCTTTGTAACTTCTTTTCCTCATACCTAACCAGTCTCTTTTGCAAACTCATTACTTATATCATGCCCCTTAATCATGGATGTTTCCCAAGGCTCTGAACTGATGCCACTTCTCTTTTTCTCTTTATATTTTCTCATGTGGTGACATGATCAAGTTCCCATGGGTTTAATTTATCACCCCATCTATAATTGTATATAAGTTCCTTTATTTAGATTTTGTTGTTTTCATATTCTAAAGTTATACACCAAAAAAAGAAAAAAATTCAGAAAGATAAAATTTCTCTGTGAAATCATAGCTTCATTTTATACTGCTTGCTTTTTAAAAGCATATAATAAATTCTATACATTAAAAATTGTCTATATTTCCTTCTGTACTTTCTTCTACTTAATCTCTTTGCGACTGTGTCCCTCCCTCTCTGTCTCCCTCCCTCTCTATTTCCTTCCCTCTCTATCTCCTTCCCTCTGTGTCTCCCGCCCTCTTTGTCTCCCTCCCTCTCTGTCTCCCACCCTCTCTGTCTCTCTCTGCCTCTTCCTATCTCACTCTCTCTCCCTCTGCCTGTCTCCCTCTCTCTGCATCACAATTAATAACCTCACTCTGCTCTATTCTTTCCCACAATTAACCAAAAGAAAGAAGGGAAAAAAATTTGTAACAAATTAGCTGTCAAGTAAATATACTCCACACAATGATTATGACCAATGTATACACATATAGCTTCTGAATAGTCTTTCATTTGCTTTCTTTTGTTTTTCAAATTAATTTATTTTTTTCTTTACTCTATGAACAATTCATCAAGAATCAAGGTATATGTTGACTCAGTTTGGCAGATCATTCCAGACTCTTCAGAGAATGTATCTATTTTCTATACATGTTGCCTTTGAGATAGAAATATCCTCTGATATGAGCTGTCCAAAGAAATTTTGCTAGTGAAAAAATCCCATTTATTTTAGCCTAAGCTCCCCTCCCAAAAAAAAAAATCTCTTGAGTGAAAAGAATAACATAATGTTACTAATCACACACTTGCTAGTATTGGCCATAATATACCCAAAGCAATTTTTTGATAGGAAGAATTAGATATCAAGTGAATTACAAACCCTTTCCCCAAATCTTACAAGTTTATATAATGGGAACTTCTTAGATTCATTTAGAATCCCAGATCTTATTCTACTATAGTAGATCACTTTTCCTTTTTCTCTTATGACTTCAGCTTTAATCTCATTTTTTCCACTTGGAATAATGTCTCATAATGTCAATTTCCAGAATCTCTTTAAAAGCATCCCTTGGTGACTATCTGGGACCCTCTACCCTTTTGTGTACTGCAGAAGTTTATAAGGAGTTTTTCTATAAGGGAGACAGAGAGGGAGGGAGACAGAGAGGGAGGGAAACAGTCACAAAGAGATTAAGTAGAAGAAAGTACAGAAGGAAATATAGACAATTGTTTTTTTAATGTATAGAATTTATTATATGCTTTTAAAAAGCAAGTTTTATAAGGAGTTGAATTTTACAGTTTTTCCCAGGAAAGCTCATGTTTCTAGCAATAAAACACCAGACCACAGAATCCCCTTTCTGTAGCTACACTATGAGAAAATTTTCAATGTTATCTTTGGAGAATGACACAGACTTCCTCCCTGGAGTCTTCCTTTGAATACCTCTCTCCACAATACCACTTCATGAAAAGCACACCACAAATTCTATATTTTAATAGGTTAAGCAGACATTCTAATGTTCTACTTTGATATGAAGTTTAGCTGATCTTCACCACAGGAATATATTATACTTCTCCTGGATAGAAATCCAAAATTTTTCTCCAATGTACTTAAGCATGCATAATTTCTTGGGTAAAATATCCAAATCATTGAAAATCATCTGGAATTAGTACCAGGCATGCATATGTCATATTTTACCCCACAATTTGGTAGATATCTAAATATCACACAAGTCACCATATCCCACCTTACTGATCATATGTATTTCCATATGAAAATAAGGAAAGCTGTATCTATAGGAGTTCAGTGCCACTGTATCCATGATGAATACCCTTACTGTGTTAGGGCAAAGCAAACCTTTTTGTGACTGTTCAGTGACTTTCCCTGGTGTCATTTCATTTCATCTCAACAATGAATCTGAACTAAGAAGGTACTGGTGTTGAGATTACCTCTAATAGGGGAAATGAAAAAGTCAGTGCCAGCCAAACTCTATTTAGGTTTTAACTGTGATCAGAGGGTTAAACTGGTTAAAGGCTGGTGTAAGATAAGTTAAGTCTTGATAAGAAATTATTGAAATAAAAGAATGTAACATCTTATGATCAAGGAGGCTAGAAAGGAAGTTTATGACCAGGTGAAGGGCTGCAAATGCTAAATGGAAGATCTTTATATTTTATCCTAAAGATCAAAAGGAGTCAATGGAGTTCTAGTAGAATGTTGACATAGGTCAGAGATATGCTTAATGAAAATCATTTTGCCACTTGTGTGGAAACTAGATTAGAATGGAAAGAGACTTGAGGGAGGAGGGAGAACATTTCAGTAATCTAAGTAAGATGGAGGCCTGAACTAAGGTAGTAGCTATGTATAAGATCAGATAAGTTCTGATGCAAAATATGTTGTGAATGTAGAAATGGCAAGCTTTGGCTATTAAATGATTATGTGGAATGTGTTACCAGGAGACACAAGACTGTAATCCAGTACCATGGACAAAGTATGTGGTCACACTCCATTTTGAGGTAAGAGAAAGGTATATCTTTTCAAATCTGATCTGAGTTGTGAGCATGTTCCCTGTTGACATTTAAAAATCTGAGTCATGGGGATAAGTAATGTTTCTTGATACAAGTTTGAAAGTTTTGATTTCTAAACGCATATACAATCTTTTTGTTAAGGGTAACTAATTTTTTTTTTCTAAATTTCTTTATTTGAAAAGCTGATTGAGATTTATGGGAGGAAAAAATAATAGTACATACTCCAAACAGCATAACAAAATTTCTGAGTAAACTATGAGAATGATGTATCGTGAATTGCTTTTGGAAGGAAAAAAAGATTCTCTCTCCCTCTCTTGGTAACTTTTGTAACTGGAGGTAAGCACTAAGCCTGTGATTTTTTAAAAGTTTTTAAATTGCAGAAGGAATAAACTTTCTAGTATTTCATGACTTGCTTCTTCATATTTCAAGCACTTTTATTTTTCCAGCCATGTAAGGAAAATTATCCTTTTGTCTATTGCCGTCCAGAAATAATTTTTGTGGTTTAAAAAATGTTGAGTATGTTGAGGACAGTCTCTTATTTATTGTTAGAAGTTTTTTGCAAAATTAATCTAACATCGGTCAATCAATACTATTTACTAAGCACGTGCTATATATCAAGCACAAGCAGAAAGACTCTGTAAATGGGAGGCAGTGCCTGCCCTCAGTGAGCTTAACATTGTGCTAATTGGCACTAATGCTTTTCCCCCAGTTTTCTTCCATCTATCTTGAGTACCTCTTGACAGTTTGTTTAGGAAATAAGATTAACACTACATAAGATAAGCAAATTACATTTGTAATATTTGAAAGCAAGCAAGCATGTGATAGTATTAATAGTATTAATGCTGGACTACACTTCTTATATATCTTTTATTAGTTTTGAAATATAGGCTACATAGAACATGAACTCTATAAAAAAATTCTTTTTTCCCTTTAAATCACATCTTTCAATAAGAGTAAAAGATTCAGAATGACATTATCATTACTATTACAAAGAGGAAATTTCATTCTGTGAAAGTGAAAATAGATTAGATGTCCTGTGGAAAATATTTAGAGAGTTGTTGCCTTTTAAACTGAGCTGCATTGCATTTGGCTGTCATAACTGAATGTTACCAAGGATATATTCTGATATATACATGTAAAATGAGAAAACAAAATAAAGCCTGTAATCAAGTAGTAAGAATCCAATACAAGTTTACTGAGAAAATCCAAGCTATGAAAGATTGCTCTTTTTGACCTACTCTCTACTTTCAAAGACTTTTAATTTAGATGTTCCATGACTTTGAAATAAAAGGAGCAATCTGACTTTTCGTCAAAACAATTGGCTCAAGGTTGCAGAGATAGTTTGATTTAAATCAATAATTTATGCAGCATAAAAGATGTCAAAAACTCTCCAAAATTCATCTATCATCAAACATAGATTGGCTTCTTTAAACTCCAATTTTAAATAGTATACTTCTTTCAAGGTTGATTAAGTAGTTTTTAACAAAATGTAGAGTGATATTTTATCATCCTTTTCCAATGAAATAATAATACTTCCTCAATAATTCAGTGGCTCTGTGATGCTAGCCAAACCTAGCCATATGGTAACTCTTGGTTGTATCCTCCAGAAAAGGGCTTCTTAAAATTTTTCCACTTATGACCCCTTTTTGCCCAAGAAATTTTTACACAACCTGTCTCATATCTGAGCCAAGGGGTTTTGGGCAGTGTTCACACATGCACAACACACAATACACATGTGTGTTCAGAACCAAAACTGGAATAGTCACAAGATGTAGCATGGACAAACACTGCCAGAAACCTCTGCTTTATTACAAATTTGATTTTGAATTAATTTTTGGTCATTACATTTGGA
The DNA here is from genome assembly GCA_023553655.1 of Myrmecobius fasciatus. Lineage (NCBI taxonomy): Eukaryota > Metazoa > Chordata > Mammalia > Dasyuromorphia > Myrmecobiidae > Myrmecobius > Myrmecobius fasciatus. Next base: position 831 of record JAJPUD010022149.1, on the reverse strand, counting down.
AACATTTTACTGTTGCCAAATTTTTTTCACGACCTCCACATTCAGTTATGTGATGGGGTCTAGACTCACACTTTAAGAAGCTTTGTTCAGGAATATCTTTCACAATGTGTTTGCTCATTGTGTTGAGGCACTTCTAAATCTCTTGACATTTATTAAAAGCCTACTATATGCCAAGTCCTGGGGATATAATAAAATTAAATAATCCTTACCCCCAAAGCTATTTATATTCTAGAAGAAGAATATAATATATTCATAGACATGAAAATTTACAATATACACAAAATAAATATAAATAGATTTTATTAAAGGAAGTACTCTTAAAAGAAGTACTGCTGAATCTGAACCTCAGAGAGCCAAAGTTTTAAAGAAGTAGAGTTGACAAGGGGAAGACATTCCTGATTTGGGAAACAGTTTCTACAAAAAGCACAGAGCTCTGAGATGGAATATTATGTACAAGAAATAGCCAATAGGTCACTTTAAAACACAGAAAATGGATGAGGAGGAGCAATATGTACTTCACATGTCAACATAGGAAACATTGTAGCATAGCCTCCCCTCTTAGATACCTTAGTAACCTCCACTTTGTATCTCTAGCAGTACTAACTTCTGTATGTATGTAGTTTAGTCAAATTGCTCTTTTCATCTTTGCTTCCTTTAATGCTATTTCTATTTCTTTCTGTATTACATAAAAGATATTACCCATGTAATGTCTTCTCTTTCATTAGTGACAAAAAGTGTTTGATAGATCTTTTCTAAAAGTGGCATGAGGAAATCTATCAGAGGATCAGAATAAATAAATAAATAAATAAATAAATAAATGAATGAATGAAT
>JAJPUD010022148.1:471-12180 GCA_023553655.1 Myrmecobius fasciatus | reverse complement strand
ACTAAACATCCTAAGAACTTGCTACTTATTACTTTGCCTATATTTTTTGTATTAAATGATATAATCATGTATATCCACATACTATTTCAATTCTTTACCACTTAGAATGTTATCATCAACTTATAAGTAAGGTATTGGCTATCCCAACAAACATTAAAAAAATCCCTGCCCTTAGAACACTTATTTTCTACTAGAAAAGTACTAGACTATGCTAATAAACATGTAAGAAATATGATATTATTTTATTGATTTTGTTGTATTTTTGAAGTAAATGTTGATTTCTTTGGTTCAATAATTCTTTCCTATCAAGTTGTCTGCTCCTTATGATTTTGAGTACTATAGTACTCTTATTCTTTCAAAATTCTATTCAAACTCATAATTTATGACTCCAAAAAGCAGCTTCTTCTTACTACTTAGATTTCTAGTGGTAATCCTGAGGGACTTTATTCCTAGTAATATTGCTTTTGGTCCTTCACCACTGTACTGGTTAACACTTATTCAGTAGATATCAGTTTGCTTTTAGAAAAGGGATGCACTAGGAAGATATAAAACCAGAAACAATCAGTAGAAAACGTCACCATCAAAAAGACAACATAAAACAAAACCAAACCAGAATATGTTTTCCCACCACTGCTTTTCGCTTTCATAGAGGTAGGCTCTAACTTTAAGCATGATGGTAGGAAAGCATTTATGTAAGGGACAGATTCTAGATAGCTGGCCCTTGGAATACTTTATTAACATTTTCTTTTTGTGGAGTCTTCAAGAAGGTTGCTCCGGGGGGGAAAAAGGAATGATTAAATCCCTTTGCTGCTTAACTGGAACTAACTGGGGGCCAGGCAAGCCATCCTACTTAATTCTGGGTCCAATGCTTTCTCTGCTGGCCTGACCAGTTAGTTCCCCTATTATCACTCTGGTGACTTGCAAATCTTTCATTATAGATATAGGCTTTGGAGAAGCTCTGAATCTCTGAAACTCCTAAAGTCATCTAGGTATTTCCATCCCAGGAAGACATTAATTTAAGATGAGGAAAGGATAAACCCAAAGAAACAAAGGCAATCTTGTGTTCCCAGCCAGCATGGTTCGGTGGGAGACAGGGTTAAAATCCATCAGCTCCTCACCCCCCTCTCAGGACTACCACAATCTAGACTTGTCTCACAAGCTCAGAAAAAACGAAATAGAATAATGAAGTTGAAATGCACCTTTATTATGTAAAAACCCAAATCTGGATCAGCAACCTAAGTCAACAGTTCTTCTTACTCTCTAGTCAATTAAAAGCAAACAGCCCATCATCATATAATACTCACCTCTTAGTTGTGTGTATATCTCCATTTCCTAATACTATTGAAACGGGGACAGAAATTAGGCAGCAAAAAAATTTGCATGTTTTAAGGAATAAACCATACAGGCCATTCTCTCCTATTTACATGAGTTATTCCTTTCAATGCCATTGAAGATACTGATGTTAAAAAAAAGATAAAAATAAATAGTTTTACTTTTCATGAACCAAAATAAATTATGTAACTAGACTTGATTAATAACCAGGATAAATGATGAGCCACATCAAGCAATATTTGAAATATTAAAATGAAAGTTTCTTTTGCTGACTAAGAGAACAGTAATTTCCTTACAATTATTAAATAGATTCTATTTACATCAAAAGAAATACATAGCGTGTGTAGACATGCAGGTGATTTCATTAGTCCTACAAATGCACATCATAAATATTTATTATTTACAGTGTTCTGAATGCATTAAGAAGGTACTAAAGCTGAATTTCCACATTCAGATAATTTATCATGAATAGTGGATACATTTCTGCTTCGTTTGGTCTTTGATCTTTTTTAAAATAGTATAAGCCAGTTGTACTTTCTCTTGAGATTTAGTTTTCACTTACCTATTTTACTAATTTAAGAAGAAAAACAGATGTTCTTCAAATGAGTACTATGTGAGAACAGCCTGAATCAGTATTGTAATACATTTTTATGTCTCTAGTTTTTAGTATTTAGTCTGCTTTTTAATACCTAAAGAAGAAAATGAGTTTTTACCTGCAATGAGATGAATATCATGACAATCAGATTTTGAGATTATATTATATTCTTAATAATATTGGTGTAGGAAGAGAGAGATACACATTGTCTCCTTCATGCTAAAAAAACGCAAAAATCTTTGAAGAGATGGATCCAAATGGTGTAAAAGGAAGTATAAATACCAAGGGATTCACAAAGCATATTCTTAAACCAGATCACAATAACTATTTTGAAAGAGATTAGTTAGTATTACTTTGGATCCATTATAGATCTTTTTTTTTTTAATTCCATTAAAATTCTAAAGAAAATGATTTTAGAGGTCATCAAAACCATTTGATAGTGGCTGAGAAATAGAGTAATCCTCCAGTGAAAGAGGTCAGGCTCACAGGACAAAACAGTTAATGACTACAGTAATCCAGTGTAATGCAAACCCAAAGACCCCAGCTTTTGGGATAAAAACTATTTGACAAACACTGCTGGGAAAATTGTAAACTAGTATAACAGAAACTAGGTATTGACTCACACTTAACACCATATATCAAAATAAGTTTGAAATTCATGAGATGGATATAAGGAGTGGTATTATAAGCAAATCAGAAGAATATAGAATAGTTTACCTCTCAGATCTGTGGAGGAAAGAATTTGTGACCAAAGAAGAATTGGAAATCTCTGTTGATTACAAAATAGATAATTTTGATTATATTAGGTTACAAGTTTTTGTACAAACAAAACTAATCGATACAAGATTAGAAAGGAAGCAATAAACTGGTAAACATTTTTATGTTCAAAAGTTCTGATAAAGGCCTCATTTTTAAAATATATAATTGACTCAAATTTATAAGAATTCAAACCATTCTTCAATTGATAAATGGTCAAAGGATATGAACAGACAATTTTCAGATGAAGAAATTGAAACCATTTCTAGTCCTATGAAAAAGTGCCCTAAATTATTATTGACCAGAGAACTTCTCAGATTGGTTAAGAGGACAGGAAAAAGATAATAACTAATGTTGAAGAGGATGTGAGAAGTGGGACACTAAATCATTGTTGGTAAAATTATGAATGAATCCAACCATTCTGGAGAGCAATTTGGAACTCTGCCCAAAGAGTTATCAAGCTGTGCATACTCTTTGATCCAGCAATATTTCTACTGAGCTTATATTCCTAAGAGATCTTAAAGGAGGGAAAAGGACCCATATGTGTAAAAATGTTTGTGGCAGCCTTTTTTTAGTGGCAAGAAACTGGAAACTGAGTGGATGCCCATCAGTTGGAGAATGGCTGAATAAATTGTGGAATATGAATGTTATGGTATATTATTGTTCTGCAAGAAATGATCAGCATGATGATTTCAGAGAAGCCTGGAGGGACTTACATGAACTGATATAAGTGGAATGAGCAGAATCAGGAGATCATTATACATGGCAACAACAAAATTATATGATGATCAATTCTGATGGAATTGATCTCTTCAAGTCTCTTCAACAATGGGATGATTCAGATCAGTTCCAATGATCTTGTGATGAAGAGAGCCATCTACACTCAGAGAGAAGACAGTGGGAACTGAATGTGATTGACAACATAGCATTTTCACTCTTTTTATTATGATTTGCTTTCATTTTAATTTTTCTCATTTTTTTGGATTTGATTTGATTTTTCTTCTGAAACAAGATAATTGTTTAAATATGTATGCATATATTGGATATAGCATATATTTCTACTATGTTTAACTTACATTGGACTATTTGCCATCTAGGGGAGGAGGTAGGGGAAGAGGAGGAATTGGAACTCAAGGTTTTATAAGTGTTAATTTTGAAAAATTATCTATGCATATGTTTTGAAAATAAAAAAGCTTTAATAAAAAAAGAATTTAGGAGATTTTGGTTTTTTGTAAAAAGAAAAAAAATTGACTTTTAGGATAGTGTTTTCTTTGGACAATGTAGAAATAAATTCATCAAAAACACATTATGTGATTGGTTGTTCGTCCATTCTCAAAAATGACCAAAATGACTTTATTATGTTAGAGTTAAGTTCCAGTGTGTCCAGCTATGGCTGATCAGCACAGAATGCTATACCACAGGTCAGATACAAATGGATAACTTTTTGGGGTGACTTCTCTAAATTTGCACATCTTGTGTTTCTTCTGAATTAATTCAATTATGCCTTTGCTCATAGAGCAAGCAGTTTTTTCTGATGGCATACCCTGCTAGGTGGTTCTGTGCCAGTGTTTCCCATGTCTTTCAAACAATTCTAAAGTTGTTATGAGAGACCTTGAGAGTGTCCTAATATTGCTTTTTCTGACCACCTTGTAAATGCTTGCCCTGTAAGAATTCTCTTGAAAGCATACATTTGACATTGAAAAATATGGCCAGCCCAATGGAATTTCACTCTCTGTAGAATTTGAATGCTTTCCAATTTAGTTTGAGAAAGGACCTCAGTGTCTGCGTCTTATCCTGCCAGGTGATCTTCAGAATCTTCCTAAGACAATTCAAATGGAAGCATTCAGTTTCTTGTTATGGTGCTGGTATATTGTTCAGGTTTTGTATGCATACAACAATGAGCTCAGCACAAGGGCTCTGTAGACTTAGGTATTAGACTGATGACCAAACTTTTCTTCTCCCTCACTTCCCTTTGTAGCCTTTCAAATACTTGTCTAGTTCCAGCAATGTGTGTGTGTGTGTGTGTGTGTGTGTCAAACTCGTTATCAATGTGGCCATCCCTGGAAAGTCTTTTGCCAAGGTAACTGAACTTATCCACAACATTCAAAACTTCTCCATTTGCTGTAACTGGTGGTTCCACATAGGGATGCTGTGGTGCTGGCTCATGGAGGGCCTGTGTTTTCCTAGTATTCATTCTTAAGCAAAAATTAGAAGAAACAGAAGAGAATTAATTGACCCATACTTTGTCGCATCTCAGCTTCAGAACCTGCATTGAGTGCACAATCATCTGCAAACAAAAAATTAAAAAAAAAACCCACTTACCAATGCTCCTTCCACTTTACCCTTTTTAAGTTGAAGAATTTACCATCGAAGTTGTGGCCATAATTTGTTCTCATTGAAGGTGTTTGACAACATGGCTGAAAAAAGCATTGCTGAAGTAATTGAAATTTCAGATTGAAATCAATTCCTCCCTAACTGAAGTTCCAACTGAGGAAGAGGTTTTCAATACCATTATGCTACTATCACAGGAAACATATCATTGTATCTATGACCTCATCAATGTCATTCCCTCCATTCTTCTACGAGTTTGACTGAACATGTGCTGATCAAATTACTTGGGATGAAATAAAATAGATTTATTGACAATAAACCTTTCAACTTTTTACATGTAAAGAACTATACATTTACGTGTGTGTATGTGTAGTAGTGGCAGTGATTATTAATAATAATAATAATAATAACTAGCATTTATATAATAATTACTGCATACTGAGCACTTTATAGTTATTATATAATATAATCCTCACAGCAATCCTGGAAGCTAGGTATTAAAATTATTATCATTTTACAGATGATTAAAATGAGGCAAACAAAATTTTAGTGGTATGCCCATGATCTCACAATTAATATGGAATTTGAATTCAGGTCTTTATCCCTGCTAATTATATGATTTTGCCTTAAGTTAAAATATTTTGAAACACCCTTAAGTATAAATTTATTGAATGTCTGCCTTTGCTAGAAAATACATTTTTCAAAGTCTAGCCTTAATTATATGTCATAATTTTTCAACAGGATTTAAATAATTTGAGTTCATAGGATATGTATGTAAATCCATCTCCTCTAAATTTCTCAACCTTTTGTGATGTTTAGCATTGATTAAGATGGTATTTCACATTCTATATCCATTTGGGAATTTTTTTTACTAATTTACAAACACTCCTTTTTTACTCAGTATGTTGTATAATATTGTTGCAAGAGTTTTAAAAAAATAAGCTTTAGGTTAAATTTTATAAGTTTTGATTGTTTTAGTACCTTTTATCAGTAATCATAATTTTATCAGTGGCACCCAATTTTCAGGCCTATTGAAAGTAGAAAAATGTCCTAAATATATTTTATTTTTTTTAATAGTGCATGTTTTATGGTCTACTGAAGATGCTCAGATCCCATAGACTTCCCTGGACTTCTTCTGACAATAATTTCAGTAATAAACTTAAATGAAAAAGTGAATCTTTTAAGGAAAATTTAACTTTTTCTAAGTCTTTCATATTTTTATGTTGTCTTGCCATGACATTTTTCCTAATTGAAATGGTTTGTAGTTTGAAAAAGAATTCCCTTTTTTTAACTTCAAAAAGTCTATAAAATACTGCAGAGAACCATAACGCATACCAACAAAACCTTCTGCCATTCTTTGCTTATGTTCTGAGTATCAACTGGCTTATTTTGTGGCAAAAAAATTGCTGGTTTTTAGAGGGTTTTTTTGGTCTTTTATCACACTTTCTCTTTTGCTTAAGTATTCCTAATCTTATATGGGCTCATTTGATCATTAAAATATCTGAATTTCCTGCTGCAACAGGCACTCCAATACCTTACAATACTTCTAACTACCAGTAGCGTCCTCTTTAAAAAAACTGCGGCTACAGTTTTAGCACATTTTCTTGGAACATAAGCATTCTAAAATTACAATATTAAAATACAATATTGAAAACACAGCAAAGAGTGTCAGTGAAATATGTTTATGACAAAAAGAAAACAAAAAAGCTCTCAACAGGCACAGAACTGACTTATGGTGGGAAAATTAACTGTTTACTTTCATCTGGTCAATTTTAAGTATGTAGAGTTATTATAGTATAGTAGAAACATAAAGACATAACCATTGCTGACACACAAAATAAAAATAAATATAAATTGTTTGAACTAAGTAACAAAACATTCTATACCTTCATCTCATATAAATGTTCCACTTTCAAAAAAGTAGACATATCTTAACAAAAGTTTTGTGTGTTTTCTGGTGTTTATCCTTTATGATATTTATTATTGATAACTTAAGAGTACATAATACTTTAAATATTAATACATCTCACAAGTAAGTAAATACAAAGATATTTTTTATCAATGAAACATATCATTCAGGGGAAAATGTTAGAGGAATATATGTTGAATGTAAGAAATAAATAACAGGAGTATAGCTCTCCTTTCCTAAGTTGAGATAATTCTTTCCCCTTATCTTTTACATTAATAGCAATTATATATGTACATATATATGTGTGTGTGTAATATATATATGTATATACATACATATATATATGTATGTATAAATTTTATAATGTGCTCTGTATGCACTATCTCATTTGATCTTCACAATAACCATATGACAGGTGCCATAATTGTCCTTATTTTATAGATGAGCTGAGAAGGAAGCTGCAAACCCTGGTAACATGACTAGTAAGTATCTGAGGGAGAATTTGAATTGAGGACTTCTTTATCCTAGGTCTTGAACACTAACTACAATGCCATCTTTCTATGACCATTGCTGAGGCATGGGAGATGCAAAAGTTCCATCTCTCACATTCCTATGCAACCAAATTTATGTAGTATTTCATGAAATCTTAGGCAAAATTTTTTGCCATTTCATCCTCCTTACAAAGTGGCTTCTAGGCAGTATTAATAAATTCAGAAGTCAGATATACTTACCATAAGCTTAACCTATGATAAGACCTCAGATAACCAAGATAAACCCAAATTTAGCTAGAAGATAATTCCTGAAGGAGGAATAATACTTGCCAAATGAAAACTTCAAAGAGTAGGATCCAAGTAATTGAAGTTGAATATCACCTAGGGCCCATGAAAAGACTGACTGCATAAGAAAAGACTTGTCACACAATAAAAACAAGAATTTATGCCAGATAAGTATTGTAATAGTTTTCATCAGATAATCATATGATCAAAAAAATGGGCTGCTCATGTAACAAGAGAAAAATATAATTGGTGAACCACCAGTATATTGTCTCAAAAATCAGTAGTTATTTATTAATCATCTACCTGGGAACTCTGCCTATATTTTTTTTCCTGTGGGGAGAAGTGGATAAACAGATTATTTATAGCACTATTTTTATCTTTAATGATTGATTATCTACTTTAAGGTACACACACACCTAAATATATATAAACTGTTCAAAACAAGAGATGTCATCAGGGAGATAGTATATGGCTAATTGAGAAAAGCATGGTATGAATATTCTGTAAATAAGTGCTTTGAGATGAGTTGAAGGAGAGGTCCCTGCAGGTTAGAGGCATCATGCAAAAGTACAGAATGATCTGACTGGGGGAGAAGAGGTGGAGTAGAGAAGGGAGAGAAAATGATGTTCCAGGAAAAAGCAATAATACATACAATCATTTGTTGCAAGAAGCTTCTAGGAATGTTCAGGGATTGGACAATTTCTATAGTGGAGTAGTGAGAGACCAAACTTAAAAGGCACATTGATGTCCCATTAATGAGGTTCTTACTTGTTTTGCTAAGATTTTTGCACTTGATCTCTCATATATTTGAATCTGAAGATTTTTTGATTAGTAGAGTACCATGCTAAAGTTCTTGATTTAGCAGCATCAATTTGGCATCTATTTATAGAGTGGATATTTGTAAACTGAAGTGACAGGAGACAGGGAGATTAATTAGCAGGTTTTTATAGTTAGGCAGGCAAGCAATAAATATTTATTAAGTGCCTACTTTGTTTCATCTGTTGTGCTAAGCATGGGGACCCACAGAAGTTAAAGGACAGACCCCAATCTCAAGAAGCACACATTCTAATGGGGGATAGAGATCAATCACATAACTAAACAGCCAAAACCAAGATAAATTGGAAAGAATTAAGAAGAGTTGAGAAAGGCTTCCTGCAGAAGGTGAAATTCTAGATAAAACTAGATTTTTTTTTTTTTACGAAAAGCAGGGAAGCTAGTGTTACTGAATTGCAGAGTACATGGGAAGTATAATTCTTAAGAAGATTGGGGAAAGTTGGAAGCAAGACTACAGAAATTGAAAAGAGATGGAAAAGAGAAAACAGATTCATTGATTGCAGATTCTGGGACCAAGAGAGAATAGGTTGAAAATGTATATTTGGAAGTTATCTGAATAGAAGCGATAAATGATTGTATGGGATTAGATAGTTAATGATAAGAAAAAGGGAATATCACATTCAAATAAAATGGGAAAAAGAAATCTCTGAGATGACAATTTAGGATCATTCCATCAGACTGTATTACCTCATGAACAAGGGAGAAAAGAACAAAGTATATGTATTGAGACGGATACTGTGAGAGGGAAAAGGTGGAAAATAAATTAGTAGCCAATGACCCCCATTTCCTCAAAACAATTTAGAGGCAAAATCATTTCAGAATAAAGAAAGAACTATAAAGTCCTTTGCTTGAAGATAATAGAGGAAATTTCAACTTGACCATTATTGAAAATGCTTCAAATAGCCCCCTAAGGAAAATGAATAAATGCTAGGGATTACAGTGTTAGAACTAGATAATAATTGAAGCTAATGATTCTATGAAGCATCAAAAATCAAAGAGAAAAACATAATGACTCAGTTGGGTATAAATTTTACCCTACCCTATAAAGAAGTAGGAGGAGAAAGGGGAAATAAAATGGAGGGGCTGGATAGAAGAAAGGGCAGAAAACTAGGAGAATGGGAAAGAGAAAGGAGGAGGGAAATAGAAGCTAGGATAGGTAAAGAGTAAGGAGGCCTAGAAACAAAATTCTAATAAGGAGGGATAGGGTGGACAGATAAACAAAAGTACTTATTGGGGAGAAAATAGGATGGAGAAAAATGCAGAGCAGGTAATCATTAATGTGAATGTTAATGGGATGAACTCTCCCATAAAACAGAAGGAAATAGCAAAGTAGATTAAAAAATAAAATCCTACAATTATGCTCTTAACAAAAAACACATTAGAGAGATACTTAAAGAGTAAGGGTAAAAGGATTTTATCTTTATTATGCTTCAGCTGAAGCAAAAAACAAAGAAACAAAAAACAAAGAAACAAAAAACAAAACAAAACAAAAAACAAAACAAAACAAACAAAAAAAAAAACACCAGAGGTAGCAATTCTGATCTCACATAAAGCAAAAGTAAAAATATATCTTATTAAAAGAGATAAGGAGGGAAAGTACATCTTGATAAAGGATATAGTAAATAATGAAGTAGTAGTGATAACTAAATGTGTTTTCACTAAGTGGTGAAGTAGGTAAGTTCCTAGAGAAGATTTTAAGCCAGTTACAAGAAGAAATAGATATCAAAATTATCTTACTGGGCTACCTCAACTACTCCCTCTCAGAATTAGAGAAATCTAACCAGAAAACAAACAAGAAAGAAACTAGGGAAGTTAATGGAATTCTAGAAAACAGATATGATAGGTCTCTGGAGAAAAATTGAATAAGATCAGAAAGAAATACACCTTTTTTCTCAACAGTTCATGGTACCTCAATAATAACTGGCCATGTATTAGAAGATCACATCCTCACAAATGCAGAAACTCAGAAATCATAAACGCTTTCTTTTCAGAACACAATGAAATAAAAATTATATTCAATAAAGGCCCAAAAGAAGAAAGACTAAAAATCAATTGGAAATTAAATAATCTAATGAGTGGGCCAAACAACAAAGCACAGGAACAATTCACAATTTCATCCAAGAGAATGACAATAATACAAAAACCTATCTTTTGTAGTAAAAGCAATTCTTGATCGAAATTTTGTATCTCTACGTAGTTATATGAATAAAATAGAGAAAGAGGATATCAATGAATTGGGCATGCAAAAAGAAAAGCTAGAAAAAGAACAAATGAAAAACTCCCAATTAAATACCAAATTAGAAATTCTGTAACTCAATGGAGAGTATAATATTGAAATTAAGGAAACCTATTGAACTGAAAACTAAGAGGTGATGTTATGAAAAAAGCAATAAAATCAATAAAACTTTGGTTTGATTAGAAAAAAGAAAGAAAAAAAAACTAATGACAAGCATCAAAAATGAAAAGTGTGAACTTAGCACCAATGAAAAAGAAGGGAGTTAGAAGATGAGTAATACGGAAAATAAGTAGCCAAAAAGATTCACAGTCCTAAAGATTTCAGGTTTCTCTGGAAAGAAGAAAAGCACAAAGACTTTGAACATAAATGGGAAACAACAGTAATGATAGAAAGAAATATGGCCTTCAGATCTTGCAAATTAATTTGGGCATCCATGAATAAATGCTATGTAGTTAAAGAATTACTTGACAAGACAGAAGAGTCTGTAGAAGTAGAGAATAGCATGGGATGATAGCATATTGACCTTTGAGTGATTTAAAAGGAAATTGGGAATTATAAAAACAAAATTAATGACCTTCACACAAAAAATAATGAACAGAATAGAAAAACTTGAATTTCCAGTGGCAAGCCTCACCCAGGAAACAAAGAAAAGAAATTAAGAACAACCTAGAGGAAGAGAAGTAGAAAATGGGAAAACCTAGGGATTATAGGTTTCCCAGAAGAACGTGAAAGGTTAAAAAAAATCACCAGAATTCTGAACATCAGAATAAAGGGATAATAGAAGGGAATTCTCAGAAATTCTAAACATAGAAAATGAAATTATAATTGAAAGAAATCACAGATTGCCTCCAGAAATATGTCTGATTGCAAACACCAAGACATTTGATGGTTAATTTTTTTTTATATAAAGCTTTTTATTTACAAAACATATGAGTTATTT
>JAJPUD010022147.1:0-21172 GCA_023553655.1 Myrmecobius fasciatus | reverse complement strand
CCACCTCTGATTTCTTTTCCATTATTATCAAAATAAAATCAAATTATACCCCCATTCTTTAAGGATACCCTTAGTAGAGATATAGTTCTCAAGAGTTCTTTCCTTTTTAACTTTTTATGTTTCTCTAGAGTTCTGTGTTTGGAGGTCAAATTTTTTGTTCAGATCTGGTCTTTTCATTAGAAATAAGTGAAATTCTCCTGTATCATTGAATGACCATCTTCTTCCCTGGAAGATGATGCTCATTCTAGCTGGATAGCTTATTCTTGGCTGTAATCTAAGTTCTTTTGCCTTTTGGAATATTTGATTCCAGGCCCTTCAATCCTTCAATGTGGAAGCTGACAGATCCTGTGTAATTCTAATGACAGTTCCTCAGTATTTGAACTGATTTTTTCTAGCAGCTTGTAATATCTTTTCCTTGGTGCTTTAGTCCTGATATTTGGCCACAATATTCCTTGTGATAGAATTTCAGGAGATGATCGGTGAATTCTTTCAATGCCAACTTTGCCTTCTGATTCTAAAACATCAGGGCAATTCTCTTTCATGATTTCCTGGGAGATGGCATCAAGGTTCTTTTTTTCATCATGGCTTTCAGGGAGTCCAATAATCCTTAGATTGTTTCTCCTGGATCTGTTTTCCAAGTCAATTGTTTTTCCTAGGAGATATTTCATATTTTCTTCTATTTTTTCATTTTTTTGTTTTTGTTTGACTGATTCTTGAAGTCTTATTGAGTCATTCATTTCTGTTTTTTCAATTTTAATTTTTAAGGTATTATTTCCTTCAGTTATCTTTTTTAGCTCCTTTTGTAACTGGCCAATTGAATTTTTTGGTTCATTGCATTATTTTTCCATTTTGCCAATTTTATTTTTCAGTTAATTGTTGTCTTTTTCCAATTCACTATTTTTATTTTCCAGGGAGTTGGTGACTTTTTCCAATTCACCAATTTTGTTTTTCAGTGAATTGTTGTCTTTTTCTAATTCACCAATCTTATTTTCCAGTTTTTCACATCTCTGTTGCAGGGCGTTATTACCTTCTTGCACTGCTCTCAACTTATTTCCCCATTCTTCTTCTAACTCTCTTTTGAGATTCTTTATGCAATCTTCCAGGAAAGCCTTCTGAAAAGGGAACCAGTTCATGTCCACCTTTGTGAATTCATCTGGGATTGTTTTCAGAATCTCAGGATCTGGGGTCTGCCCTGCTTTCTCTCTGTAAAAGCTGTCTATGGTGAGAGATCTCTTCTGCTTCTTGCTCATGATTTTCAGCTGAGGTATCAGTCACCAGTAGGGAATTCTGCAGCAGTTTCAATTTGCCCTGGGGCAGTTTGCCAAGTTGACTTCTGGTCTGGGGCTGATCGTGCTAGATCCAAACTAGGACCACACTTTCAGCTGCTCTCAATCCACCCTTTACCAAAGGTAAATCTGACAAAGCACCTGCCTGCAAGCAGAGCAAAGTGCCCCAAGCATCTCCCAGGGACTTCCTGGCAGCCTAAAATCTTCTGGTCCTTCCCAGCCCCAGACTTGCACTCCAGCTGCTCACTGGCATCAGAGCACTACTCGATCCCCTCCCCATCTAAAACTGACCTTCTCCAGAGTTCTTTCAAAGTAGATATTTGATAGAAGTGTGTTGTATTCAAAGTGTTTGGTGGAGCCCTTACTCCAGAACCAGTTCGGAGGCTCAATTTGTCTGGGTCTGAGGGAAGGTCTCAGGAGCTCACAGAGAATGCTGTCTGCAGTTCACCATCTTGGCTCCATCTATTGGCTTCTTCTAAATTAAATTGTCTTAAAATATTGATTCCTCTCCTCCTTTGACCATCTCTTTTACATATTAATTAACCTTAAGTAAAGCTGACATTTTTTCCTGTTCATTGTTAGAATCAGTGGTTTACAAAATATAAATTGCAGAATATTCAATAATTAGATTTTTTTAAACCAAAATATCAACTTTTTTAGAGAGTGAGCTTGTACAGAGGAACAGTTCTTTATCAGAGGACCCTGATTCGAATTCTGAGTCACAGGCTTTCTTTCTGAGTGGGTTTTGGCAAATCACCTTATCTTACTCAGATTCAGTCTTCTCAACTTTAGATGACTTTTGACTAAATAGCCTCAGAGGTCCCTTACAGCTAGATGTTCAAAATATCCATGAAAGTTTACATATGCATTATTGTTGTTGTTGTTGATCTGGTTCTGTGGTTTCATTGATAGTCAATTCTTTTTTCATTATTTTTTTTAATGCACATTCCTTTATGAATCATATTGGGAGAGAAAAAATCACAACAAAAGGGACAAACCACAAGAGGAAAAAAAAAACAGAAAAAATGGGGAAAAGTGGGCATAGTATGTGTTGATTTGCATTCAGTCTCCATAGTTCTCTCTCTTTATGCAGATAGCATTTTCTATCCAAAATTTATTGGGATTGTCTTAGATCATGAAACTACTGAGAAGAACCAAGTCTTTCATAGTTGATCATCACACAATCTTGTTTTTACTCCGTACAATGTATTTCTTGTTCTGCTTTTTTCACTCAGCATCAATTCATGTAAATATTTCCAGGCCTTTCTATAATCAGCTTGTTCATAATTTTTTATGGAGCAATAATATTCCTTTACTTCCACAAGCCATAATTTATTCAGCCATTTCTCAATTAATGGACATCTACTCATTTTCCAATTTCTTGCCACCACATAAAAGCACTGCAACAAACATTTTCATACATGTGGATGCTTTTCCCTCCTTTGTGATTTTTCTTGGAATACAGATTCAGTAATCATACTACTGGATCAGAGACTATACACAGTTTTATAGCCCTTTGGGCACAATTACAAATTGCTGTCCAGAATGGTTTGATCATTTCACAACTTCACCAACAAAGCATTAGTGCACCAGTTTTTCCACATTCCTTCCATTATTTATCACTAATTTTCCTGTAATCTTAGCCAGTCTGAGAGGTGTGAGTTGGTACCTTAGAGCTGTTTTAATTTGCATTTCTCTTTTTCCCCTGAGGCAATTGAGGTTAAGTGACTTGTCCAAGGTCACACCGCTAGGAAATGTTAAGTGTCTGAGTCCAGATTTGAACTCAGGTCCTCCTGACTTCAGAGCTGGTGCTCTCTCTACTGCACCACCTAGCTGTCCCTAATTTGCATTTCTCTAATCAATAGTGATTTGGAGCCTCATTTTCATTAATTTTTTTTCATCTGAAAATTCTCTGTTAATATCCTTTAACCATTTATCTATTAGGGAATGATTTATATTCTTATAAATTTTGCATAAAGGCCTCCTTTCTAAAATATGTAAACAATGATCAGAAAAACTGACTGTAAAGATTTTCCCCAGATTTGTACTTCCTTTTTGATCTTGTTTTTGTTAGTTTTGTTTGTGTAAAACCTTTTTAATTTAATGTATTCAAAGTTTTCCATTTTGCCTTTCATAATGTTCTCTAGTTCTTTTTTGGTCATAAATTCCTCCCTTCTCCGAAGATCTGATAAGTAAATTATCCCTTATTCTCCTAACTTGTTTAGATCATCCTTTATACCCAAATCATATATCCATTTTGAGCTTATTTTGATATGGGGTGTGAGATGTAGGTAGGTCTGTGCCTAGTTTATGATATATCATTTTCCAGTTTTCTCTGCAATTTTTTTGTCAAATAGTGAGTTCTTATTCCATAAACTGGAGTTTGGGAATTCATCAAATAATTGCTATAGGCCTTGATTATTGTGTTTATGATTTTGATGACTGCTGCTTTATAATAGTTTTAGTCCTAGTACTACTAGATCATCATCCTCTGTACTTTTTTTCATTAATTCCATTGATATTCTTGATAGGCAATTTTTACTAGGAAAATCCCCCTCCACAAATACAGAGACCCAAGTATTCCACAAGTGAGAGTCTTCCAAAGGTGCCACTGTACTGATAAAGTTAAATGTTTTTTTTTAAATCTCCTATGGCAAAATGTGCCATAAGAGAAACTGAGAACCAAGTCTTTCTGACTTCTAACTATCTCTTTATCTGCTAGGCCATTCCATTTACTCATCCATCTATCCATGTATCCATCTATCCTTCCTTCCTTCCATCCATCTATTTATCGTCTGTCTCCTTATATACACACATTGAACATGGAAGTATGTGTTGAAGATAGATGTAATAGACAGATGTTAATATATATATATAATATGTAAACATGTATATAATTATATATGGTAGCATATATATAATATATATATATATCATAGGATCAGAATATATCAATATTAAAGTCTGAAGGGTCCTTCAAGAACCTCTACTTCAATTCCTTCATTTCATAGAGAAAGTTGAAAGTGGTTAAGTTATCTACTGTTATACAGGCATACGTGGTAGAGCTTGAATTGGAACACAGACCTTCTAATTCCAAAATCCATGTCTTTTGCATTGTACACTTACTTTGTGTGTGTATGTGTATGTATGAAATATATGAGCCAAGTTGCATATGCATATTTGGATCTGGAAATATAAATATATTTATACATATAATGCATAAAATCTTGAGCTTTGATACATAAAATATGTGTGCATTTTATATGCATGTATATACATGTCCATAACTTTATGCAAGTTCATGTATAGTCATATCTCAAGATGTGCTAACTTGGATTTGAAAAATTGACTTTGAAAGGAGTTCTATTTAACATGTACCTTTCAGCTTGTAAACCTTTTCATTTAGAAGGACCAATTTACATTTCCAATATCTTTTTAACATTTGATCATTTTAAAAGGACAACCACCATTTTTTTCATGTTTCCAGATATAAAATTGATGTTTTAAGTTCTCCTCTCAGAGTATCCTTATTTTGCTATCTGGCAATATTTTACATCATGTCACAAAAAGAAAAAAATGTTAAAATTAATTTTTCATAATTTCCATTTATTAACTCTTTTCAGCTAATTCTTAACTTAGCTTAACTGATGTCATTTGTATTGTTTTCACTGATGTCATTTGTTGTTTTTCTTATTTGTGATTTTTCACATTAAAGTTTCAATTACATATATTATAAATGTAATATATATGTATTTATGAGTACATATTGATCCCATAGAGATTAATGGTAATTGGGGCAGAGTCAAGATGGTAGGAAGGTGTACAATTAGATGCAACTCAAATCCTCAACACAATTTTAGAATATATTAGAATAAGTCCTGATTAGGAAATCCAAGGAAAACTATCACAGTTAATTTTTTTTTCTAGTCCTGATCAGTAGAGGAGGGCAGAGAAGTTTTTGGATACTGAGAATGGAGGTCTAGCCATCATTCCAGTGCAGGGAAATGTTGTGCTCCATGACAAGAAAAAGCTCTAGATCAAAAACAGAGGGACCTGGTCTTGCTTAGAATAATAATTGTCAACAGGCAGATCTACAGTTTATACCTAATTTCTGGATGGTATACCCAGGTCAGCCTGAGAAAAAACATGTAAACCTAGGGTTAAGCATTCCAGTGTGACAAGTGGTCAAAGGCTTGATAATGAGCAAGAAACAAATTCAGAAGCAAACAGCATCTAGGAGGCTCTGAGCTAGAAACAGAGTAGAGCAGTCTAAGATCCCTAATTTAGCCTGAAGCCTGAAATATAATTCTGGGTGATAAAAGGAGAGGAGAGGCTGTAGTCTTGTCACTATGTATCATCTGAACTTCCCAGATGTCTGGCAGTGACTGAGATCAGCACAAGTTTCTGGTACTTCAATCAGGGGAAAGCCCATGGATTTATTGCTTACACCCAAAGACAAATTGGGATTTGTAAATCTCAGGCCAAGAGAGAAATGGTGACTTTTTGCTGATGATCATACCACTCTGAGAGCACTGAAAGCATCTCAATCTCCAGTCTGATTTGTTGTTGAAATCCCTAAATAATGCAATGCTCAATAGCAACACTCTAGGATATATAAGTTCAGCCCAGACATTCCCTCCAGAAATATGAAAAGACAGACTCCAATCTAAAGTTTGAAATAAGATAATAGGCTGGAAGAATAAACAAAACTATCATGAAGAAAAAGATAATCTAGTTGCACCCCCTAATGAAGAGAATGCCTCTAAAACTTCTATAAATAAATCCTCAAAGGAAAATATATATATATATATATATATATATATATATATATATATATATATATTCTGAGTAGAAGTTCAACTGGAATTATTGGGAGAAGTGACCTAAAGTTTTAAAAAGTTAAAATATTTTTACAAATGAAATGGTAGCGAAAAAAGGAAAAAAACTATTAAAGAAAAAACAATTAGGGAGTTATTGCTTGGCACAAGAGGTACAAAACCATATCAAAACATCAAACTCTCTGAAAATTAAAATGGACCAAATAGAAGCTAATGACTCAGTTGAACAATAAGAAATATGAAAGTACAGTTAAAAGGCTCAAAATTAGAACAAAATGTAAGAAGTCACAACAAAAACAACTGACCTGAAAAAAAGAGATCAAATAGAGATGATTTAAGAATCATTGTGCTACTTGAAAGCTGAAAAGGAGGGAGAGAAACGGAGAGAGAAGACAAAAGGAAGGAAATAAGAAAGAAAGGGGTGGGTAGGAGGCAGGGAGGAGAAAAAGAGAAAAAGAAGGAGGGAGCAAAATTATAAAAGAAACTAAATCTCTTAGAGCCAGTAGAAAAAGTGGAAAGAGAATCCACTGGTCACCTTTTGAAAGAAAAATCTAGGTTGAAGGTTTTGAAGTGCCATTTGGGTTTGACTGGAAAACTGATGTAAGGCTGAATGATAGACTCAGTAGTTGTAATAGAACTACACAGGGAGAATAGCACTGAAGTGACCCTTACAGAGAACCAAGTTTGTGGAGAAATAACCCATATCACTAATAGTCCCCAGTGATTACTTTGCTTCTTTTAATTTTCTGATTATTAAGGAAGGGAAGTAATTGTGAAAGATACGAACAGCTGCTCACTGTCACTCAGGTTCCCTTCATATACTGGAAGACTTATTAATTCCCTCCTCTGTTTTTTGTCTCTAGGCTACATAAACCCACTTACTTTAGTTTTTCCTGATAGGACCTAATTTCCAAGCCATTAATCATTTCTGTCCCTCTGCTCTGGATTGTTTTCAGGTTTTCTATAACATGATTAAGGTAGAAGGTCCCAAACTGAACATGATACCCACATTATTAATATAAATTTACTTAATATTAGATAGTTTGCATCGCCTACTCTTCTTAACTAAATTCTATTTAAATTTAAATATACTAGAATCATCCATCTCAAAGAAAGAAAAGGACAAATTCTTCAGGATTTTACTTTTGTTGCTTCTGATATCACAGATATCAGGAATCAGAGAATTTTAGACCTAGGAGTTAAATTATAAACTTTTAGACCTGAAACTTTATGTCTAAGTCAAATAAAAAAACTATATTAAGTGTCTTTTATGTTTAGGGATCTATCTTGTATGCTGAAGACATAAAGAAATTTCCTCCATCCCTGGCCAATATCTATATATTTATATGTATATCTAATCTATATCTATATTTATATATAGTCCTAGTCTTCAAGGAGTTTTCCTTCTACACTAGATTATAGAACTTCTAAGTAAATATATAATTGAAAATGTGAGGAGAAAGGAAAAGCTTATCATAAACTAAATATATCAGATGCATAGGTATTCATAGGCTGACTGACTGAAAAGCAGCCAATCCTAGTTTCATATTAAGGGAACTCAGAAGTCTCAGAAGGGAAACTTGAGGAATCTTAGTTATTTTGGGGAAGCTAAAAAAGAAGCAAAAAAAAAAAAACCCAGCATGTATTTTTATATGTTGTAAAATTAATACCTTCAAGCTTCGAAGTTCATTTGGAACTAATCTATTCCAATTAGTTTTGATATGTTCCAGATGACATATCATCCTTATTCCTAGCAACATTAATTTTTCTTCATCTGATCTTACAGAGCTATACCACTGAAGTCTATCTTCTCTATTTTCTCATCTTCCTTCCTCTGAAAAACATCCCAGAAATTTGACCAGATGGGAAATGGCAATACTTCTAATCATGACTGTTTCTTGATCCCTGGTGTTAGTAGCAGGGTATTTCTCCCTTTAGCAAGGGTTCTAGGATCAATGTGAGTATTTGGTTGTTTTACTCTATCTCTGTCAATATTTTTTCATTACAAAATTATTCAACCTACATAATCTCTGAATTAGTCCATAAAAATGGTTGCCACTAAAGGAAAAAATTATATTCTTTGCATAATGTAAATTTTGACACATTTGAAAATTAAAGCTGTAATGTCTTTGAGAGTATCTATCTGGTCATTATTCTCTGTTGTGGTTGTGGTTGTGGTGGTTGTTGTTTTGTTGTGTTGTTGTGGTGGTGGTGGTTGTTTTGTTATTGTGGTGGTAGTGGTGTGTGTGTGTGTGTGTGTGTGTGTGTGTGTGTGTGTGTTGTTATTGAGAACCTGAAGGAATCTGGGGAAACAAACATAAAGTTAAATGGTTTACCTAAGAGACCCCAGATAATTATATTTCTATTGCTGAAAGTATAATATTTCAAAATTGTCATACAAAATAGGAAATTACATTCTGCTCACTGAATACTAAAATTTGGATTAAAGCAAGATTTATAATGTCAATAAACATGGTCTCTTTTATGATGATTTTTAAAATGGGATTATTTTTTCTGATTTTTGATTTTCTGAGTTATTCATTTTCATTATCTATCTTTTCCTTTACCCTCTTTTTTCAACACTAGATTCTATTAATTTCTGATAGAGATGCATCCAAAATATTGCTCAAACATTTCAAAGAAATAAAGAAAATCAGTTTCAAAACACAGTCTAGCTGTATATTCATTTTTGAAAATAGGAAAGTATTTTTTAAATAATGAAAGTCCTAAACTATCATCTTTGTGATATTAAGAGAATTAAACCTAGTACCTTTACTCCAATTGAGTAAGTCTTTGGTATGTAGCCTCATATTTTATTTATTTATAAATAATATATAAAATCATAGCTTAACCACAATAATCTATAGACATCTTTTATAATATGCCTCAGTTTGCTATATAGGAATGATAATAGCTATTAATTTTTAGTATGTTAATTGAGCAAGTTGCCTTGCTGATACATGAACTTTCAGTGAACTAAAATTTGCTAAATATTGTTCCTATGTACTAATTGGCACTGAAAAATTAAAAACCACACCTTTTCCAAATCAGAGTTGTCTGTCTAAAATGTAAATACCTAGGGAGACATAGCTACTTAACTTGGGTTATATAATGCCTTGTATGGGTGTTTATTTAATGCTGGTAACTAAAGTTGGCTAATCCTAACATTAAGTAGGACCATGGAGTATTGATAATTATGGAATTCTAAATTGGCATTTATGTAGTGAAACAGTATTTTTCATTTATCTGTTCTTATTATTCACCATATTCAATAGAGTTTACAAAAATGTCAGGATCAACGAATTTTATCATACTATAATTCTTTAAATAAAGGAAGAAAAGAAGGATGCTCACCATTTGTAAAGAAACTCCCAAGTATTTCAAACAGAAAAAGGCCAGCTTTACAAAACAACAATAACAAAAACTGCAACAACAAATACTTGGCATCCAAATATAGCTCTCTTAGTAGGTTGTTGTTTTTGAAGTAAAATATTCTGTCTGGGAAATATTAGTTTCTGTTTTTTATTCAGTATTATTTTTTAAGCAGGAATAAAAGAGTGGACTGTATTATCTTTGGGAAATAGAAAGAATTTTTTTAAGGACCCAAAATCTTCCTGAAATAAACAACAAAAAACATATGAGGAAATAAATATGTACACACATATAAAGACATATAAGCATGTATATGCACATATACACATACATGTGCACATATATAAGTGGTTTTCAGACACAAAATTTATATGTATATATAAGCATAAATACCTGTACACATGAATGCACATATAAATACATGTGTATATGTATACATTGTCCCACTAAAGATAGTAATATATGCCTCATGTTGTGCATACATTTGCACATGTTAACATGCACACATGAAAAATATATCTGTATACAAATATACCATATAGGTATATATATATATACATACTTATATGCATATTACATATAAATATATAATGCTACATGTGTGTATATTGTGTGGCTACAAGGCATGGAATACTATTGTTCCTACATAGTTGAAATTTAGGATCACCTAGAAATGAATGGAAAAGTACACAATGAATATGAAAAAGGTTCCAACATATCATATATTAAGAGTTATGCACAATGAACAGTATAAATGGAGACTGTATAACAAGGGGAAAATATATGTACCTCTTATATAGCAAAACAAAGAGACAACCAAAGGATAGTTCAACTATTTCAATGATATCCATCCATTCAAAGTCAAGAAAATATGAGGAACGCCCTCAACATGTTGAGTGGACTCCCTATGGATAATTCATGGGAAGTCAGGGATAAGAATTGAAAATGATCAGTAAACATGCTTGAGCTCTGATTAGCATTATTGAAGATAATGTCACATTGATATGATCACAGATTCATTAATACTATTTTTCCAAAATGATTTAGAAACTAAGTAAAAGGAATATATTTGACTATCTTGATTCCTTCAAAACAAGGCAATTAAAAAAAATAATAATGCAAGCTACATTCACATTCAATAAAAGAATAGGTTTTCATGGAACAATTTCTCATTGCTTCTGGCCCAAGAAGTAATTTAAGCTTTCTTATCTACTAAGACTACCATTCATTATTATGGTTAATTTCAGGAACCAGCAAAGGCAGATGGCAATGGAAAATTAGAAACAGAATGGACTGTCAGAAGCCGATCCTTATCTGGAGAATGTCCATGGAATTCTGTACAGAAATATGCCTGTCTGGAGCCCCCAGCCAAATAGCATCCTGGAAAAAGGTAAACAGAATGCCTCATGTAAAGATTGTTGTTTGAATAGAAGACACAGCACTCTAGGAAATAGCCAACAGATGTCACATTTCTGAAAGTAGTAGGAGGGAAGCCAAGTTTTAAAAAAGAAACAAACAGTCATAAAACAGAAGACAATTTGCCTGTAGATTGACTTATTTTAATACCTGTAAGCTGCTCTCATCACAAATCTCTTGTTTCCTGAATAAGCAGGCAATAACAGTGAAATGCAACACAAAATAGACAGAACCCGTTATACTAAAATCAACTAACAAATACTTCAATTAGAGTTCAGAAAAATCAGACATTTCCATGTTCTCTCAAAATGAAAGCTATTCTAGCAGCTTTAACTTACATGCCTCTGTAGAGGTGCTTAAGTTCCAGTTATATAAAGTAATATTAATAACTTTGGGGGCCTCACTTGAACATGTAATTTTAGAGAAATGTAGCCTTGTAATTATCTCCATTTTTAAAAGCTTGAGTCTTCAATGACTTTTTCAGTGGCTGAGATGGGCAGTAATTGGACACTGTTTTATCTGTTTTGTTTTTCTTCCAAAAGAGTTTATTGGTTTTTGTATTCTTATACTAAAATTTTCAAATAGATAATCATTCTCACACATTAAAATAAATGTGATTTTTGTAAAAATACTACCTTCTAATGACAAATTTGAAGAAAACTAAGACTCTGAGACAGAATCACAAAATTTCAGAATTAAAAGGACAACTGAAGTAGCCTTCTATGCCAACCTCAACCTGAAAAATACTCCCAACTACTAGATTCCTGATTAGTGTTCAACCATATATTGCTAGAAGACCTCCAATAATGCAGGATCTTAGTTTCTACTATTCAGGGCAACTCATTCCATTTGAGGCTAGTTCTAAATATCAAGAAGTTTGGGCTTTTTCTTGTTATCAAACCTGTATTTGTCTCTATATTATTCTTCTAATTGCAGCTAATTTTGATCTCTGGGACCAATCAAAAGAATATAGGATACATATAAAATATAATATAGAAAAGTCAAAATAATGCAGATTAAGTACTTCTTTCACATTTCCATCCACTATTATATGGCCCCTTTCTCTTAGACTAAATACGTACTCTAATCTCATATGGCATGAATTCAATTAAGATTTTTCAACTTTTTGGTGGTCTTCTAAATGACTGTGAACGTAACAATGTGATGAGGTCAGGGGAACAATTCCCAGTTTGAAATAAACATGACAAATTCACAATGGGGCAGCTAGGTGGCACAGCGGATAGAGCACCAGCCCTGAAGTCAGGAAGACCTGAGTTCAAATCTGGTCTCAGACACTTAACATTTCCCTAGCTGTGTGACCCTGGGCAAGTCATTTAATCTCAATTGCCTCAGCAAAAAGCAAAAAAAAAAAAAAAAAAAAATTCACAATGGCTATTTTCTTTGCCAAAAATAGATTTATTTAGGGGAAGAGGTTACAGACAGAATGAAAAGGTAAACTAGGCACTAGTTAGATCCAGAGAGAAATTTAGCAGACTAACCAGTGTTAGCTAGAAATAAGGAGAAAGACATCATTAGAGGGAAGACATTAAGAGGGAGAGAGTATCGCATAGTGGGGTAAGTGCTGAACAGGACTTAGCAAAGATCTTCATCATCAACAGATCTATTATAGGGAAAACACAGCCCTGGGGGTTTCCCAGGGGAGAATCAAGAAAGAATTTGTTAGCTAAGAGAAAGACAACAAGGAAGAATCAGATGGAATACTTGGCAGATCATGTCCCAGACCTGTTTAAAAGATAACACTAATCAATATTTCAAAGGTTGTTTAAAGATACTCAGAGGTTTGAGGAATAGAGAATGGAGACTGATAAAGAGTACCATCCTCACAATCACTGTATACAAACATAACAGCCTGGGACATGGTTATGCCAGATTATAGCAAGTTGGGCTTCTTCCTGACTAGGGAAGAGAATAAGTCAACATCAAATGTCCTTCTTAAAATGTGATTCTTACCCCTCCCTTACTACTCCAAAGGGTGGGGGGGGAGGGAGAAACACCAAACCAGGTCCAAAGGTGTTTTGTAGCAATCATACATTTCATTTAATAATGATAAGAATTGAGATTTGATCTCAGGTCTCCTGATTCCAAGTTAATCACTCTTTTCCAAATAACTCAACTGCCATTCAATATAAATTTCCATTCATTCATCATTTCCTGAGAGCCTACCACCGGGAGGGTTCTGTGCTAAATGCAGAGAATAATGTGCCACATAATGAAGCAGTGGGTTTGGTATTGAGCAACTCTCTTCTCCTGTTTCTATTCTCAACTGACAGTTTGGATTATGTCATTTTATCAAACTCTTTATAAGAGAGATAGCAGCATGTACTTGATTTTTTTAGTAAGTAGAAGCAGGTCAAATATTTTTGCAAGGTGGGTATGTTTCTTTTAAATACCTCCAGGTAATTTGCAAGTGCAGGTATTTCAATATTCACATGTCTCATGTGCACCATTTGGTTTACAGGCTTCTGATTGCTATCTTGTGGTGAATTGTTCTGTTTATAGCTTTAGAATTGCTATCTGGGTGACAGTCTTCTGTTTCTAATCTTCAGATGGTTGTCTAGTGGCTTTGCTCCCCATGGTTTATCATGCAGCTTGGAAAGATTGTAGAGGGGAAGAAAATTAACTAACTATGCACTTGCTTGGTATACAGTTTTATGACTATAACCTGTGTTATGATATGCATCTTGGGGCTTGAGGTTGAAACGTCTTTAAAATATAAATTTTGTAAGAAATGTGTAAAAGTAATGCTTGTAGGGAGAAAATATTGTTGAGTCTCCATGATTTTGGAAAACTGCTTAGGACAGAGTTGAAAGACTTTCAATTTTGATTTTTACTTTAGCCTCTTGCCTTCCATTTCCTCACATCCTCAGAGCCTCCATCTCCTTCTTCACCCTAATTGTCATTATTTTAATTGAAATGCTGATAATGCATTGGGGTCATACCCTTTATAGTGGGCATCTCAGAAAAAATAGAATTTCCCATGGCTATTTAGCATGTAAAAGTAGGAAATTAGCTAATTTATTTATAAAATAGTTGTGTGATAAAGAAGCTTTAGCCCTGATGGAGTCTCTATTTAGCATAGTAAAAGAATGAAAGGGGAAAAAAGATTTTTAAAAAAGCTGTCTTTGGGAGTTTGAGCTTATATCCAAAAGGAACAATTGATGCCATTTTTAAAATATCACTACTGCCTTTTAGTTATCATTATCATTTTTCTTTCCTTAATTTATTTCAAGTTCATATTCGTATTTTTATGCAGTCAGTAAACCAATTTAAGGCAGAGAGTAGTCTGTAAACTAGTTTTAAGTGGGGATAACAGACATGGAGGAGAAAAAAAGTCTCCCTTAGTGGCAGCCCACTTTAGTCCAATTCACTCCTCTTTGTTAATTATCTCCTGCCACTTCATGCAGAAGGCAAAGAGAAATGTGGAAATCCTCTTGATCTAGAGAAAAAGCTAGGGAAAAAGTGTATTAATATCAATCTGGTCAAAATGGCTTTCATGTTTGTTTGTTTGTTTGTTTTTCCAAGACTGAGCTCAAATCTTTCCTGGGTAGAAACACAAACCTTTTATCTTTCTGAGATTATCTTTCATTTGCAATGTATACAATCAGTCAACTATTTGAAGACATAAGCCTTCTCAAAAATCACCACAGCTATACAACAGTGACAAAAATCATAAGGCTTATAGGGAAAATGGAGCTGGATGTACAATATCCAAAAACCTTGTCAAACACACTAAAAGATAATAAAAATGGTAGCATAATTTTATACGTGTCAAATGGTTAAGAAATACATAAAAAGTGGCTATGTCTGTAGCCTAAAGCTACTTTTCTCCCTGTGTCCAATTTTCTTTGAGGCAGGACTGGCAAAGTTCTGCTTGAGGTGAGAAGGGTATAACTTGAGACTTGTGGCCATCACAGAAAGAAGTGGTGGTGGTGGTGGTTGGACCTACCCTGCTCTGTCCATAGCTCCTGACTACATCTGAAGATATGCAATGAATACCAAGTCTTCCCTTCATAAAGACTTGAAGCTGATGGGGCTTTAAAAGGGTGGTAGCTTATAGGTTATTGTGAAATAGTAGTTTCCTTCTTTCTCTTTGTTTTTTTACAGAAGAAATTGGGCAGAAGCAAACTTGAAATTTGTGTGATACTCAAAATATTTCCTAAGACATCAATTGTATTGGAATCAATTCACAGTTTTGAAATAAGCATTATAGCAAAACTGTGTATCTTGTATGTAAAGTATTTGCATTTTGTCTTCCCTCTAGAATGTAAATTCCTTGAGGGAAGGACCATATTGTTGTACTTCTTTATGTCCCAAGATTTAGTGCAATGTCATGATAAGTACTTAATAATTACTTTTTTTTGACTTAATGACTAAAATATAAGCATGATGATTGGTGGCAAAATCATCAGAAATTGAGAAGGGTTGTAGCTTGTAGGTTATTGTGAAATAGTATAGTTTTCTTCTCTCTGTTTCTCACAGAAGAAATTGGGCAGAAGCAAACATGAAATTTGTGAGATACTCAAAATGTTTCTTAAGTCATCAATTGTATTAAAATCAATTCAAGATCTTGAAATAAGCATTTTAAAGAACTGTGCATCTTGTGTGTAAAGTATTTGCATTTTGTCTTCCTTCTAGAATGTAAATTCCTTGAGGGAAGGACCATATTGTTGCAATTCTTTATGTCCCAAGATTTAGTGTAATATCATGATACTTAATTACTTTTTTTTTGACTGAATGATTATAAGCATGATGATTGGTGGCAAAATCATCAGAAATTAAGATTCCAGTTCAACCCTAGATTCTAAATGTTTCTTTGACTTTGGACACTGCCTTTCTTAGTTGTCATCTGAGATATATAATTCATATTTTATTGAATTTCATTTATATTAATTTAAAATTATATTTCAGAAAGATTCATGGAATGAAAAAGTAGAACGGTTTTAAGATTGTTCAGCGGGGATGATCAGAGTGTAATGAGGCAAAGAAGGTCATCTTCTAAGATTGTCTTAAACAAGTAAAGTTCTTACCCAAGATCCAAAGATATAACTCAAGAAAGAACTAAAATAGAGTGTAGTTTTCTAAAGCCCCTTACATCCTTACATTTCTGAGACTTTGAAAGATAAAATAATTAAATGCCCTTTACATGAGGATCTATAGTTGAGATCATGACTACTAACCTTACTATGAGTTTAAAGTATTAATATGCTCTTCCAAATTAATGATACACACACACAAATATATATATATGTGTGTGTGTGTGTGTGTGTATATATATATATATATATATAGTTTCATTAATTGCTTTAGGTAAGTTCTTTAACCCCAATTATCTCAAGGCAATTAATAATTAATGAAATATTAAGGCTAACTCTTTCCCCAAGGTAGGGGGAAGGGAAAAGCAAGGGGTGAGCAATAATGAGGAAGTATAGCATCCTTTTCTTTTTAACAAGGTCTGAATTAACATTTCCCTTTGCCTTCCCTTATATCTGTGCCCACTTAATTGCCATCTCGCTTTCCCCTCCTCACCCTTAGTACACTCTGAGTATAAAGTTAGCCTGATACCATTTTTTTTGTAAAATCTAGTTGTCGACAGATTAGAAAATACTAGAAATGAATTCTCCTTTTCTCTGTGTGTATTTCTTTTTAATTTTCCCTTCCAAAGAAACTAACAGAAAATAATTAGCAGACTACTGTAGGTGACATGCAAGAGTAGATATATGTGATAAAAGGTTAAAAACAACAACAACAACAACAACAACAACAACAAAACATATGGCCAGCACACTTCAAACCACCAAAGAATTCCTTTTGAATCAGGAGAATAATTAAAGGGATGCACAGAAGTGGGCACAAATGAACCCATATTCACAAATCTAGAATGAATCTTCTATCTCCCCAAACTGCTTAGAAATTTCAAGCACACAAAGTGACATTTGTTTCATATTTTATTGAATTTCATTTATATTAAATTAAAAATATATTTCTGACAGATTCATGTAACAAAAAAGCAGAACAGTTTTCAAATTGTTCAGCTGGATGATCAGAGTGGAATGAGGCAAAGCAGGTCACATTCTACAATTGCCTTAAACAAGTAAAGCTCTTACCCAAGATCCAAAAGATGGAACTAGAGAAAGAACTGGAATAGAGCCTAAATCACACAAATTAATGATACTGTTTCTCCCTCATTCTTAAACAACAATGGGAGGGGGGAGAAGGAAAAGGGAAACCTGTAGGGTTTTTTTTTTGTTTGTTTTTGTTTTTTTGAGGAAAAAATAAAAGGGGGAAATTATACTAAAATATATACCTAATATTAAAAAGTTAGTACGTGTTAAGTGCATAATCCTTCATAGCTGAAATAGAAAAAAATGTTAAAAGAACATTACACCACACACAATTGGCATATCCTATTGTGTAAGCAAATGCAGAAGTTTGAACACGCCACAATAGTGCTAAACACGGAAACACACAGAATGTCAAAATGATACCTTCCAACTAAAAAGAAAAAAAATCACAAGCCAATTACTTATATACAAATCAACCCTAAAGACAATTATGTTCCAATTAAAGATGTCCACAAAAGAAAATAAAAGCAACATTACCCTTATTTACAAATGCAACTAGCCATGTCTTTTAACAAGCTATAAAAATACTATTCACATTTTCAAAGTAACATACAGTAGTATTTTTTTTATTTCAAAAAAAAAGGCAGCTAACTTTGAATGTAGGGCTGTAAATGAACTATGGATTTCTTACCCAAAAAGGTGCTGTTGCTACATCTCTGTTCCTTGAAGATACTTCACAAGAATGAGGGCTTATTTTATGTTGACAAGTTCAGACCATTAGAAAATGAATACATATGGATAAGATACCCCCAGCCTTGGCCTTTTAGGTATTGTCTCACCTTTACTACTTAAATGGATCTCACTATAAAGGCTTTGAGGAGAGAATGGGGGTGGATATTTAGAAGAAAAAACTAACCATATTTTGTTTGTGCTATGGATTGGCCTTCAAGTTGATATCATTCTCTTTTGTTGGAGTCAATGTAAGGGAGAGGGATCTAATCCTACCAAAATATTTCAAAGGATGTAACTGTAACATGCAAAAACACTGGGCAACTAGTACATACAGCATGGAGATGTGGACACCAGCCTTTGGTGGGTGCACATTCAAAGTTAGCTGCCTACACACAGTTGCTCAGTTTGATAATCGACCCATTTAACAGCAGTACCAGTTTATGCTACATATTTCATAGTACCTTACTTTAAAAGAACAGCTTACATATCTACACTTAGAAAATAATGTTCCCAGTTGGGTACTGTGGTAATCCCAAAAGGTGTCAGTCTTCAGAGTGCTATGGTTTGGGTACTGTTTCTTCACTCCCTCTTCAAGCTCCTGAGAGATCAGGAAACTCCAGGGCAAGTGAATCTCTCTTCAGGAAAAAAAAAAGGGGGGGCGTATATGCAAACCCTATTCATTGAAAACACTATAAATCAAAGTAGAAAACTGGATTTATGTCATAGGAAACAGAAAAAAAGACTTCTGGGTTAGGGAGAAATATCTGTGCATTAGAAATGGAAATAAGAGTTATGACAAAATGGTTTGAGACATATTGACTGTTGCTTCCAGGTATGAAAGTATGTTTCCTTGTTTTGTTACCCTTTTTAGAATGACTTTGTAGAAAAAAGAACCACTTTTGATTATTGGCATAAGGCTCACTGGAGCATTAAAAGGGAAACTGCCCTTGAAAGAACAAAGGTAGGAAAAAATGATATCCTATCCCAAAGCATGAATTTTGATCATATAGCATGATGACAAAAGCACTAAAAGATGCTTCGAAGTGGTACACTTATTATCTTTTTCTTCAAAAATGTTATTCCATTAGACTCTATTTTGAAAGATTTTAAATAATATAACACTACAAAATTTGAGGCCTGGAAGTAAAAAAAAATATTGAAAAAGAATGATTGGAAAATGAATACTGATTATTGCTTTAAAAAAATCTAACCTCCAATTATCTTTTTTAAATGTGAAAACTAAATTTCAAAGTGTTGTGTATGCGTGTTATATATCTCTATAAGGGTTGCAAGATTCAGTGAAGACTAGCCTCTCATCCAACATTAAATATGCATAAGACATGATATATGAATCTTTCCTTTTGGGAAAACTTATAGTAGATAAACAGATTAACTGTGGATTTTTTGGTGAAATGCTAAAAACAAGCCAACAAAACAACTAAAAACCCAACAACTAACAAAATCCCTAAACCATGGCCAAAACACTTGGCTAAATTATGCAGAATTCATTCTTGTGTTTGTGGGGACAGCTTAGATCAGTATTTCACAAAGTGAGGTACAGGACCTTAAGGGTCCACTATGGCTTATAAGGGATCAATCATCAGGGCTCCAGGATGGCATCAAGAAAGGAATCAGAGAATAGTTCGTGAGAAAATGAGCAGAAGATGGGCAATGGTTCCAAGAGGAACATAAACCAAGGTTGAAATTTTGCTCTGAATCACAGGGTGATATAAAGAAAGGGTTTGTGAGAATAAAAATTTACATCAGCTCCATCAACTTTGGCTATCAGGAAATGGTGTGTGTGTGGTTTTTTTTTTGTTTATTTGTTTTTATTTTTAGTGAAAAAAAGAGCTTTAAAACTGAAGACCAAATGATTCCTTAGTAGAAATAATTTCTGTGGTTTTTAGCAAGTTGATCATTTACTTACCAAATTAATTTTAGAAAAAAGTGAATTCCAGAGTAAGCCTAGGAAAGTAAAACTGACTTTTCCCTATAAAATAGAGGTTTAGAGTCTCTTTTAACTCATGACTCTGGGAAAATTTTGTTCCACCCAAAGTATTACCATTGTCCAGGGACAAGGAAGGACATATGTGTGGATGTATGTGAGAGAAAGATGCCCTATTTTTATCACTGCTCTATAAAAATAAATGAGGCTGTCTGTAGCTTCTGCAATTTTATGAAATATTTTCTTTTAATTAAAAGACATAGAACAGCCGGCAGTGTGAACGATTTCTCATAGAAACAGAAGTGTTTCTGACCTAAGAGACTACACACAGTAGACGTCAGTTTTGATGCTATAGAAGTATGCGTTTACTGAGGTATCTCTGGGGCAGAACTACTTGCATTTATTCTTATCTAATAGGAAAGAGCTGGCCCCACTGCAATATTAGTCATACTAAGGGCTTAGTTTCTTTGCTATTCGTCTTTTTAAAATGATGCTTTCAGCTAATCAATATCTATCCAGTGTCATTTTTGCCTGAGCAACTGGCTCAACATCCTCCTCGTGTATATCTCCTCTGGGTGCTGGGTTGTTCTCCAATTGAACGTTCATCAACATGCATGCATACTCAAATAGGTTTTGTCAGGAGCTTTCCCTTTCAGAAAACTGAAAACAACAAACATTTCTAAAAATGCAAATTGTGAATTATCAATTCATTATCTGGTATTCAAGCCAATTGAAATGTGGAGGGTGGTCTATCATATTTCATTGTCTTGTTTCTTTTTATTTTTGAGGAGAAGAGTGCAATTATAGTTTTCACTCACATAATAACATACATATTTCACTAACAGGTCTTAGGAAAAAAGAACCAAAAGGGGTGAGGGAATGATGTTACTCCACATACACATGTGCTATCTCTATATCTCAACACACCAAATGAGAGATTTTTTTATGGTAAATAAATCTTGGTTAGTGATTAAAGCTCATTTTTATTTGAGATGGTGATGTATTCTCTTCCCTAACCACCTAACTGGCTTTACATGTTATTAAATAAAAAGATAGAGAAAAGTCTAAAGAAAGGTTTAAAAACAGTCAAAAACATTTATTTCAGTGTCTGAAGGTATCTTTCAGTATGCCATCTTAAAAAAAGAACCATAGCAGAAAAACTCCACAAAACAAGTTGTTATTGATGGGTTTGGCTCTTTAAATAGCTCTCAATGCTCTATCCAGAAAGCAAGGATTATGATGGCAGTTTGTTGTTTGTGTTCAACCAACCCTGAATTTCTCCCTCTGCACTTACTTTTTGTTATCAAGTATTCTGGGGTTAGTTATTTTGTTTGGTTTACTTGTCCAGTGCTCAGAGAAAATGTTTTCCTCTTCCAGTGCCAGAGCTGCTCATGAGCTTTCATGATTATTTTTTCTTAACACCTTATAATTGAATAAAATAACTTAACAAGCAACAATTACCATTGAATAAATAATTCAAGTTTTGAAAGAAGAGTTAGA